>CAVMBJ020000021.1:0-25236 GCA_963675895.2 Styela plicata
ATGAATCTATCATTGAGCCAGAAATTCCTCGGTTGATTTTCGGATTTAACAGGTACTATACTTTACAACATAAATCTGCGAGTCTATAATAGAATAAAGACCATTGACAGGACTGAGTCTGACCTCAGGCCATCTTGCATACAGCGATGGAAATCTATCCAATTGAGCCCAAATTTCGGTGAATATGGGATTTAAACAGGTATATAACTTTCAAACGTAAATTGCGAGTAATAAAAGAATAAAGGAACCTCGACGAAACCGCGGCTCGAACTCAAGACTTTTTTTCATAATACCAGCGATGATTCTATCCATTGGAGCCAGAAATTCCTTGTTTGTCTTTCGGGATTTTAAAAACAGTGGTATTAACCCCCTTCCAGCATAAATTGCGCGTCAGCGTCGTAAAATGACTATAAAAAAGAAAACTCGACGGATACCGTGTCTCGAACTCAGAGACATTCCCATGAATACCAGCGATGAAACTATCCATTGATCCAGAAATTCCTCGGTTGATTTTGGATTTAAACAGGTATATACCTTTACAACAGAAATATGCGAGTAATAATAGAATAAAGAAACTGCGACGGAAGCGTGTCTCGAACTCAAGACTTCTTGAACACTAAGCGATGAATCTATCCATATGTAGCCACAAATCCCTCTCGTAGAATCAACCGGATTTTAAGAAGGGTATATACCTTTTCCAACATAAAATTCTGCGGGAGTATTAAGAGAATAAAGAAATTCGACGGGAAGCGAGCTCTGTCAAACTAAAGACATCTTGAATACCAGCGATGAATCTTTCCATTGAGTCACAAATTCCTCTGCTAGTCTTTGGATTTAAACAAGATATATACCTTTCCAACATAAAATGCATAGCTAATAATAGAATAAGGAAACTCGATGAAACCGAGGCTCGAACTCAAGGCTTTCATAATACCAGCGATGAAATCTATCCGTTTGAGCCAGAAATTTGACTCGATTGATTTCGGATTTAAACAGCTTACATTCCGGTACATCATAAATTGCGCAAGTAATTATTGAATAAAGAAATTTCGACGGCGACCAGAGTCCTCGAACTCAAAACATCTTGGATACCAGCGATGAATCTATCCATTGAAACCACAAATTCCTCGGAAGAATTTGGGATTTTCAAACATGGTATATACCTTTCCAACATAAATTGTGTTAGTAACGTAGTATTGTAATGAAATAATTTATATTAAAACTGACGACGGAACCCGAGGTCACGAACTCAAGACTTCTTGAATTTCCAGCGATGAATCTATTCATTGAGACAGTAAATTCCTCGTGTTTGATTTTGGATTTAAAAACAGGTATATACGCTTTACAACATAAATTGCGAGTAATAATAATAGAACAAAGAAATTTCGACGGAAGCGTGTCTCGAACTGAAGACATCTTGAATACCAGCAATGAAATCTATATCCTATTGAGCCAGAAATTCTTCCGGTTGATTTTGTATTTAAACAGGTATATACCTTTACAACATAAATTGCGAGTAATAATAATAGAATAAATGAATCTCGACGGAAGACGTGTCTCGAATCTATAAGACTTCTTGAATACTAACGATGAATCTATACATTGAGCCACAAATCCCTGTGTAGAATTTGGGTATTTTTAAAAGATACTATTCCCATTTCCAACATAAAATTATGCGTAATATTAGCGAATAATTAAAACTCGACGGAAACCGAGTCACGAACTCAACAAGACTTCTTTAGAAATACCAGCGCATGAATCTTTTCCATTGTGCCAGAAATTCCTCGGTTGATTTCGGATTTAAAACAGGGTTATATTTATCCTTTACAACATATAAATTGCGAGTAATAATAGAATAAAGAAATTCGAAGGGGGCCGAGTCTCGAACTAAAAACATCTTGAGAACTACCAGACGATGAATCTATCCATTGTGTCTCAAATTCCTTGGAAGAATTTCCACACCTTTCCAACATAAATTGCGCGTAATAATAGAATAAGGAAACTCGACGAAACCGAGGCTCAAAACTCAAGACTTCTTGAATACCAGAGATGAATCTATCCATTGGAGCCACAATTTCCTCGGTTTGATTTCGGATTTAAACATAAATTTCGAGTAATAATAGATTTAAAGAAACTGGACGAAGCGTGTCCTCGAACTCAAGACTTCTTGAATACTAACGATGATGAATCTATACATTGAGCCACAAACTCCCTGGGTAGAATTTGGGATTTTAAAAAGATATAAACCCTTTCCAACAAAAATTGTGCGTAATAATAGAATAATTAAAACTCGACGGAACCGAGTCACGAACTCAAGACTTTCTTGAATAGCAGCGATGAATCTTTCCATTGAGCCAGAAATTCCTCGGTTGATTTTGGATTTAACAGTCAGGTAATATACCTTTACAACATAAAATTGCGAGTAATTAGTAGAATAAAGAAACTGGACGCGAAGCGTGTCTCGAACTCAAGACTTCTTGAATACTAGCGATGAATCATTCCATTTGAGCCACAAATCCCTCAGAAGAATCTCGGATTTTAAAAGGTATTTTACCTTTCCAACATAAATTGCGAGTAATAATAGAAATAAAGAAATTCGACGGAAGCGAGTCTCAAACTAACAAAAACATCTTGAATACCAGCGATGAATCTTTCATTGAGCCACAAATTCCTCCGTCTGTCTTTGGGATTTAAACAGAATATATACCTTTTCCAACATAAATTGCAAGTAATAATAGAATAAGGAAACTCGACGAAACCGATGTTCGAACTCAAGGCTTTCATAATACCTCACGATGAATCTATCCATTGAAACAGAAATTCCTCGGGTTGATTTCGGATTTAAACCTTTACATCATAAATTGCAAGAAAATTATAGAATAAAGAAATTCGACAGGGACCGAGTATCGAACTCAAAATACATCTTGGATACCCAGCGATGAATCTATCCATTGAGCCACAAATTCCCTCGGATGTGGATTTTGGGATTTTCAAAGGTATATACCTTTTCCAACATAAATTGTGCGTAATAATGAAATAATTAAAAACTCGACGGAACCGAGTCTCAAACTTAAGACTTTCTTGAATACAAGCGATTGAATCTATTCATTGAGCCTGAAATTTCCTCGGTTGATTTTGGATTTAAACAGGTATATACCTTTACAACATAAATTGCGTCGAGAAATAATAGGATGAAGAAAGGCTCGACGGAAGCGTGTCTCGAATCTCAAGACTTCTTGAATGCTAGGGATGAATCTATCCATTGAGCCACAAATTCCGGGGAAGAATTTGGGATTTTAAAAGATATATACCTTTAAAAAAATAAATTGTGCGTAATAATAGAATAATTAAAACTCGACGGAACCGAGTCACGAACTGTCAAGACATCTTGAATACCAGCGATGAATCTTTCCATTGAAGCCACAAATTCCCCGGCTTGATTTTGGGATTTAAACAGGTATATACCTTTACAAATATACATTGCAAGTAATGAAACTCGACGAAACCGAGGCTCGAAACTCAAGACTTTCATAATACCAGCGATGAATATATCCATTGAGCCAGAAATTCCTGGTTTGATTTGTCGGATTTAATGGAAAAACAGGTTCTTTCCAACATAAAATTGTGCGTAATAATAATTAAAAACTCGTCGGAACCTACGAGTAACCAACTCAAGACATCTTGAATACCAGCTCGATGAATCTTTTCATTGAGCCACAAATTCCCCGGCTGATTTTGGGATTTAAACAGCGTATATAATATACCTTCCATACACATAAATTGCTGAGTAATAATAGAATTAGAATATTTCGACAGGACCGAGTCTCGAACTCAGGACAACTTGGATACCAGCGAATGAATCTAAAAAACTTTACAATATAAATTGCGAGTAATAATAGAATAAAGAAATTCGACGGAACCGAGTCATTGAACTCAAGACTTCTTGAATACCATGCGAGAATCTATCTATTGAGCCAGAAATTCCTCCCTTGATTTCGGATTTAAACAGGTATATACCTTTACAACAATAAATTGCGAGTTATAAATAGAATAAAGAAATTCGACAGGACTGAGTCTCGAACTCAGGACATCTTGTTTGATACCAGCGATGAATCTACTCCCATTGAGCACACAAATTCCTCGGATAGAATATGGGATTTTAAACAGGTATATACCTTTCCAACGTAAATTTGCGCAGTAATAATAGAATAAGGAAACTCGACGAAACGAAAAACGAGGCTCGAACTCAAGACTTTCATAATACCAGCGATGATTCTATCCATTGAGCCAGAAATTCCTTGCGTTTGTTTCGGATTTAAACATGGTGTATATACCTTTACAACATAAATTTGCGAGTATAATAGAATAAAGAATCCCGAGGAAAGCGTGTGTCTCGAACTCAATACATTCATGAATACCCCAGCGATGAAACTACCCTCCATTGAATCCAAGAAATTCCCACGGTTGATTTTTGGATTTAAACAGGTATTATACCTTTACATAACATAAATTGCGAGTAATAATAGAATAAAGAAACTGGGACGAGAAGCGTGTCTCGAACTCAAGACTTCTTGAACACTAGCGATGAATCTATCCTTTGAGCCACAAATCCCTCAACGTAGAATCTCGGATTTTAAAAGGTCTATATACCTTTACCACCCTAAAAATTGCGAGATTAAGAGAATAAAGAAATTCGACGGAAGCGACCTCATCAAACTAAAGACATCTTGAATACCAGCGATTGAATCTTTGCCATTGAGTCACAAATTCCTAAGGCTGTCTTTGGGATTTAAAACAGATATATTACCTTTCCAACATAAAATTGCAGAAGTAATAATAGAATAAGGAAACTCGATTGAAACCGAGGCTCGAACTCAAGGCTTTCATAATACCAGCGATGAATCTATCCGTTGAGCCCAGAAATTACTCGATATGACTTTCGGATTTAAACAGCTACATTCCTTTACCATCAAAAATTGCAAGTAATTATTGAATAAATGAAATTCGACGGGACCGAGTCTCGAACTCAAAAACATCTTGGATACCAGCGATGAATCTTATCCCATATGAACCACGAAATTCCTCGGAAGAATTTGGGATTTTCAAAGGTATATACCTTTCCATTAATAAAACAGTGCGTAATAATGAAATAATTAAAAACTCGACGGAACACAAGTCACGAACTCTCAGACTTCTTGAATTCCAGCGATGAATCTATTCATTGAGACAGAAATTCCTCGGTTGATTTTGGATTTAAAAACAGTTATATACCTTTACAACATAAATTGCGAGTAATAATAGAACAAAAAATTTCGACGGAAGGCGTGTCTCGAACTGAAGACATCTTGAATACCAGCAATGAATCTATCCATTGAGCCAGAATTTCTTCCGTATTTGATTTTGTATATTTAAACAGGTATATACCTTTACAACATAAAATTGCGAGTAATAATAGAATAAAGAAATCTCGACGGAAGCGTGGTCTCGAACTTAAGACTTCTTGAATACTACACGATGAATCTATACATTGAGCCTCACCCAAATCCCTGGGTAGAATTTTGGGATTTTAAAAGATATATACCTTTCCAACTAGAAAATTAATGCGGTAATAATAGAAATAATTAAAATGTCTCACCCGAACCGAGTCACGAAAACTCAAGACTTTCTTGAATACCAGCGATGAATCTTTCCATTGTGCCAGAAATTCTCTCGGTTGATTTCGGATTTAAACAGGTATATACCTTTACAACATAAAATTGCGAGTAATAATAATAGAATAAAGAAATTCGAAGGGGCCGAGTCTCGAACTAAAAAACATCTTGGATACCCAGCGATGAATCTATCCATTGTGTCTCAAATTCCTTGGAAGAATTTCCAACCTTTCCAACATAGATTGCGCGTAATAATAGAATAAGGAAACTCGTACGAAACCGAGGCTCAAACTCAAGACTTCTTGAATACCAGAGATGATAATCTATCCATTGAGCCACAAATTCTCCTGGTTGATTTCGGATTTAAACATAAATTTCGAGTAATAATAGATTAAAGAAACTGGACGGAAAGCGTGTCTCGAACTCAAGACTTCTTGAATACTAACGATGAATCTTATACATTGAGCCACAAATCCCTGGTAGAATTTGGGATTTTAAACAGATATAAACCTTTTTTTCCACCAAAAATTGTGCGTAATAAATAGAATATTAAAACTCGACGGAACCGAGTCACGAACTCAAGACTTCTTGAATACCAGCGATGAATCTTTCCATTGAGCCAGAAATTACCTCTGTTGATTTCGGATTTAAACAGGTATATACCCTTTTACAACATAAATTGCGAGTAATACCTAGAAATAAAAGAAATTCGAAGGGGCCGAGTCTCGAACTCAAAACATCTTTGGATAACCAGCGATGAATCTATCCATTGAGTCACAAATTCCTTGGAAAGAATTTCCAACCTTTCCAACATAGATTGCGTGTAATAATAGAATAAGGAAACTCGACGCGGGAAAACGCGAGGCTCAAACTAAAGACTTCTTGAATACCCAGAAGATGAACCTATCCATTGAGCCACAATATTCCTCGGTTGATTTCGGATTTAAACATAAATTTCGAGTAATAATACTGTTAAAGAAACTCGACGGAAGCGTGTCTCGAACTCAAGATTCTTGAACACTAGCGATGAATCTATCCGATTGAGCCACAAATTCCTCGGTAGAATTTGGGATTTTAAAAGGTAATATACCTTTTCAAACATAAATTGTGCGTAATAATATAGAAATAATTAAAAACTCGACGGAACCGAGTAACCAACTCAAGACTATCTTGAAATACCAGCGATGAATCATTTCATTGAGCCACACAAATTCCCCGGCTGATTCTGGGATTTAAAACAGTTATAATAATACCTTTCCATCATAAATTGCAATTAATAATATAATTAAGAATTTCGACAGCACCGAGACTCGAAATCAGGACATGTTGGATACCAGCGCGATGAATCTATCGATATTGAGCCACAAATTCCTCGTAGAACCTGGGGATTTAAAACAGGTATAAATACCTTTCCAACGTAAATTGCGAGTAATAATAGAATTTTAGAAAACTCGACGGAAGCGTGTCTCGAAACTCAAGACTTCTTGAATACTAGCGATGGAATCTATACATTGAGCCACAAAATCCCACGGTAGAATTTGAGATTTTAAAAGGTATATACCTCTTCCAATAAAAATTGTGCGTAATAAATGAATAAAATTAAAACTCGACGGAACACGAGTCACGAAAACTCAAGACTTTCTTGAATACTAGGTACGCAATGAATCTAATCCGTTGAGCCACAAATCCCGTCGTTGAATTTGAGATTTTAAAAGGTATATACCTTTCCAACATAAATTGTGCATATATAATGAATAAAAGGAAACTCGACGAAATCGAAGCTCGAACTCAAGACTTTCATAATATACCATAGCGATTAATCTATCCATTGAGCCAGAAATTCCTTAGTTGATTTCGGAATTAAACAGGTATATTACCTTTACAATAATAAATTGCGAGTAATATTAGAAATAAAGAATCTCGACGGAAGCCCGTGTTCTCGAACTCAAGACAATCTTGAAATACCAGCGATGGATCTATCCATTGAAGCCCCTAGAAATTCCTCGGTTGATTTGGATTTGAAACAGATATATACCTTTACATCATAAATTATAGCATAGTAAATTAGAATGAGGAAATTCGATGGGGACCGAGTCACGAACCCAAAAACTTTCTTGGATACACTAGCGATGAATCTTTCCACTGAACCACAAAATTCCTCTCAAGAATTTGGATAATTTTCAAAGGTATATACCTTTCCATTATAAATTAATGCGTAATAATGAAAATAATTAACAACTCGACGGAACCGAATCACAAACTCTCAAGAACTCTTGAACACCTGCGATGGAATCTAATTCATTGAGCCACAAATTCCTCGGTTGATTTTGGATTTAAACAGGTATATACCTTTACAACATGAATTGCGAGAGTAATAGTAAGAATAAAAGAAACTGGACGGAAGCGTGTCTCGAACCTCAAGACTTCTTGAATACTAGCGATGAATCTATCCATTGAGCCACAAATCCCTCAGAAGAAATCTCGGATTTTTAAAAGGTATATACCTTTCCAACATAAATTGCGAGTAATTTTAGAAGAAAGAAATCCGAGGGCGTAAGCGAGTCTCGAACTCAAGACATCTTGAATACCAGCGATGAATCTATCCAATTGAAGGCCAGAAAATCCCTCGGTTGATTCCTTGGATTTAAAAACAGGTAAATACCTTTACAACATAAATTGCGAGTAATAGTAGAATAAAGAAACTGGGTCGGAAGCGTGTCTCGAACTCAAGACTTCTTGAATACTAGCGATGGATCTATCCATTGAGCCACAAATCCCTCAGAAGAATCTCGGATTTTAAAAAGGTCTTAAGTATACCTTTCCAACCATATAATTGCGAGTAATAATAGAATAAAGAAATTCGACGGAAGCGAGAGTCTCAAACTAACAAAACATCTTGAATACCAGCGATGAATCTTTCCATTGAGCCACAAATTCCTCCGTCTGTGTTTGGGAATTTAAAAACAGATTTTATACCTTTCAACAACATAAATTGCAAGTAATAATAGAAATAAGGGAAAACTCGACGAAACCGAGGTTCGAACTCAAGGTCTTTCATAAATACCAGCGATGAATCTATCCATTGAAACAGAAATTCCTCGGTTGATTTCGGATTTTAAACAGGTATATACCTTTACATCATAAATTGCAAGAAATTTATAGAATAAAGAAATTCGACGGGACCGAGTATCGAAACTCAAAACATCTTGAGATACCAGCCGATGAATCTATCCACTCTCCATGAGCCTCAAATTCCTCGGAAGGATTTGGGGTATTTTCAAAGGTATATACACTTTCAACAATCCCTGAATTGTGCGTAATAAAAGAAAATAATTAAAACTCGACGGAACCAAATCACAAACTTATGACTTCTTGAATACAAGCGATGAATCTATTCATTGAGCCTGAAATTCCTCGGTTGATTTTGGATTTAAACAGGTATATACCTTTACAACATAAATTGCGAGAAATAATAGGATGAAGAAGCTCGACGGAACGTGTCTTCGAACTCAAGACTTCTTGAATGCTAGGGATGAATCTATCTCATTGAGCCACAAATTCCGGGGAAGAATTGGGGATTTTAAAAGATATATGCCTTTAAAAAATAAATTGTGTATCGTAATAATAGAATAATTAAAAAACTCGACGGAACCGAGTCACGAACTCAAGACATCTTGAATACCAGCGATGAAATCTTTCCATTGAGCCACAAATTCAAATACCGGCTGATTTTGGGATTTAAACAGGTATATACCTTTACAATAATACATTGCGAGTAATGAAACTCGACGAAACCCGAGGCTCGAACTCAAGACTTTCATAATACCAGCGATGAATATATCCATTGAGCCAGAGATATTCCTGGGTGATTTCGGATTTAAACAGGTATATACCTTTCCACCATAAATTGTGCGTAATAATAATATAAAACTCGACGGAACCGAGTAACCAATCTCAAGCACATCTTGAATACCAGCAGCGAATGAATCTTTACATTGCGCCACCAAATTCCCCCGGCTGTTTTTGGGATTTAAAACAGGTAAAATATTACCTTTCCCAACATAAATTGCGGCAGTAATAATAGAATTAGATTATTTCGACAGGACCGTACTCGAACTCAGGACATCTTGGATACCAGCGATGAATCTATCCATTGAGCCACAAAATTCCTCGGTAGAATATGGGATTTAAACAGGTATCATATTACCTTTCCAACGTAAATTTGCGAGTAATAATAGAATAAGGAAACTCGACGAAACCGAGGCTCGCAACTCAAGACTTTCATAATACCACGCAATTAAATCTATCCATTGAGCCAGAAATTCCTCGGTTGATTTCGGATTTAAACAAGGTATATACTTTACAATATAAATTGCGAGTAATAATAGAATAAAGAAATTCGAACGGAACCGAGTCATGAAACTCAAGACTTTCTTGAATACCAGCGATGAATCTATCCATTGAGCACCAAATTCCTCGGTTGATTTCGGATTTAAAACAGGTATATACCTTTACAACATAAATTGCGAGTTATAATAGAATATAAGAAATTTTCGACAGGACTGAGTCTCGAACTTCAGGACGTCTTGAATACCCAGCGATGAATCTATCCATTGAGCCACAAATTCCTCGGTAGAATATGGGATTTAAACAGGTATATACCTTTCCAACGTAAATTGCGAGTAATAATACTAGACATAAGGAAACCTCGACGAAACCGAGGCTCGAACTCAAGACTTTCATAATACCAGCGCGATGATTCTATCCATTGAGCCAGAAATTCCTTGGTTTATATTTCGGATTTAAACAGGTATATACCTTTTACAACATAATTGTGCGAGTAATAATAGAATAAAGAATCCCTGAGGAAAGCGTGTGTCTCGAACTCAAGACATTCATGAATACCGAGCGATGAAATTTTTCGTGCTATCCATTGAGCCTCAAATTCCTCGGTTGATTTTGGAATTTGAACAGGACTGTATATACCTTTACAATACATAAAATTGCGAGTAATAATCATAATAAATAGAAACTGGACGGAAGCGTGTCTCGAACTCAAGACTTCTTGAATTACTAGCGATGAATTCTTATCCATTTGAGCCACAAATCCCTCAGTAGATCTCTCGGATTTTAAAAGGTATATTACCTTTCCAACATAATAATTGGCGAGTATTAAGAGAATAAAGAATTTCGACGGAAAGCGAGTCTCAAACTAAAGACCGACATCTTGAATTACCAGCGATGAATCTTTCCATTGAGTCACAAACTTCCCTCGGCTGTCTTTGGGATTTAAAACAGATTATATACAACAGATATACACCTTTCCAACTCTAAATTGCAAGAGTTAATAATAGAATAAAGGAAACTCGATGAAACCGAGGCTCGAACTCAAGCTTTCATAATACCACGCGATGAATCTATCCGTTGAGCCAGAAATTACTCGATTTGATTTCGGATTCAAAGCATGGTACCTTCTGACTTGTACATATAAATTGCAAGTAATTATTGAAATAAAGAAAGTTCGACGTGGGGACCGAGTCTCGAACTCAAAACTTTTTGGATACCAGCGATGAATCTATCCATTGAACCACAAAATTCCGTCGGAAGAATTTGGGTGGGATTGGATTTCAAAGGTATATACGCTTTCCATACTTAAATTGTGCGTACTAATGAAATAATTAAAACTCGAACGGAAACCGAGTCACGGATAACTACAAGACTATATTTGAATTCCCAGCGGATGATCTAATATATTCATTGAGACAGAAATTCCTCGGTTGGCTTTTGGATTAATAAACAGGTATCTACCTTTACAACATAAATTGCGAATAATAATCGAACAAAAGAATTCGACGGAAGCGGGGCGTGTCTCGAATCGTGAAGCACATCTTGAATACCAGCAATGAATCTATCCATTGAGCCAGAAATTCCTCGGTTGATTTTTCGTATTTTAAACAGGTATATACCTTTACAACATAAATTGCGAGTAATAATAGAATAAATAGAATCTCAGACGGAAAAAAAAGCGTGTCTTCGAACTTAAGACTGTCTTGAATACTAACCGATAATCTATATACATTGAGCCACAAAACCCTGGGTAGAATTTGGGATTTTAAAAGATATATACCTTTCCAACAAAAAATTGTGCGTAATAATAGAATATAATAGTAAAACTCGACGGAACCGAGTCACGAACTCAAGACTTCTAGAGAGATACAGCGAGTGAATTTTTCATCATTGTGCCAGAAATTCTCGGTTGATTTCGGGATTTAAACAGGGTATATACCTTTACAACATAATATTGCGATTAATAATAGAATAAAGAACTACGAAGGTGCCGAGTCTCGCATACACTACTAAAAACATCTTGGCTACCAGCGATGAATCTCTATCCATTGTGTCCTCAAAATCTCCTTGGAAGAATTTCCAAACATTTCCAACATAGATTGCGCGTATAATAGAACTTAAGGAAAACTCGACGAAAACCGAGGCTCAAACTCAAGACTTCTTGCAATACGCTAGAGATGATCCTATCCATTGAGCCACAAAATTCCTCGGTTGAGTTTCGGATTTAAACATAAATTTCGAGTAATAATAGAATAAAGAATCCCGAGGAAAAGCGTGTCTCGTATTCAAGACATTCATGAATACCCAGCGATGAAACTATCCCATTGAGCCAGAAATTTCCTCGGTTGATTTTGGATTTAAACAGGTATATCACTTCTACCCATAAGCTTTACAACATAAATTGGCGAGATAGTATAATGTGACGAGAATAACGAAACTGGAAAACGGAAGCGTGTCTCGAACTCAAGACTTCTTGAATACTAGCGCTGAATCTATCCATTGAAGCCACAAATCCTCTTAGTAGATATTATCGGATTATAAAAAGGCTATATACCATTTCCGCAACATAAATTTGCGTTGCAGAGTATTAGAGATAAATAAAGAAATTCGACGGAAGCGAGTCTCCAACCTAAAGAATCTTGAATACCAGCGATGAATCTTTCATTGAGTCACAAAATTCTCGGCTGTCTTTGGGATTTAAACAGATATATACTACCTTTCCAACATAAATTTGCAAGTAAATAGATAGAATAAGGAAACTCGACCGAAACCGATGTTCGTAGAACTCAAGGCTTTCATAATACCAACGATGAATCTATCTATTAGACGAACAGAATTCCTCGAGTTGATTTCGGATTTTGAAACCTTTTACATCATAACATTGCAAAGAAATTATAGAATAAAGAAAGTCGACAGCGACCGAGTACATCGAACTCCAAAACATCTTGGATACCAGCGATGAATCTAATCCATTGAGCCAACAAATTCATCGGAAGGATATTGCGGATTTTCAAAGGTATATACCTTTCCAACATAAATTGCTGCGTAATAATGAAATAATTAAAACTCGACTGGGACCGAGTCACAAACTTAAGAATTCTTGAATAAAAGCGATGAAACTCTATTCATTGAGCCGTGAAATTCCTCGCGGGAGTTTGATTTTGGATTTAAAACAGGTATAGTACCTTTACATAGACAGATAAATTGCGAGAAATAATAGGATGAAGAAGCTAGATCCATTGTGTCTCAAATTCCTTTGGAAGAATTTCCAACCTTTCCAACATATGATTGCGCGTAATAATAGAATAAGGAAACTCGACGATACACCGAGGCCTCAAACTCAAGACTTCTTAAATACCAGAGATGAAATCGTATCCATTGAGCCACAAATTCCTCGGTTGTATTTCGGATTTAAACAACATAAATTCTCAGAGTAATAATAGAATTAAAGAAAATGGGACGGAAGCGTGTCTCGAACTCAAGACTTCTTGTAATACTAACGATGAATCTATACATTGAGCCCACAAATCCCTGGGGTAGAAATTTGTTTTGTTCATTTTAAAAGATGTATAAACCTTTTCAACAAAAATTGTGCGTAATAATAGAATAATTAAAACTCGACGGAACCGAGTCACTTGAACTCAAGACTTCTTGAATAGCAGCGATGAAATCTTTCCATTGAGCCAGAAATTCACTCGGTTGATTTTGGATTTAAACAGGGTAGTATACCTTTACAACATAAAATTGCCGAGATAATAGTAGAAAAAATAAGAAACTGGACGGAACGCGTGTCCTCCGAACTCAAGACTTCTTGAATACTAGCGAATGAATCTCAATCCATTGAGCCACAAATCCCCTCAGAAGAATCTCGCGATTTTAAAAGGTATATACCTTTCAAACATAAATTGCGGAGTAATAATAGAATCTAAAGAGAAATTCGAACGGAAGGCTGAGCGAAAGCTACAAACTCAACAAAACATCCTTGAATACCAGCGATGTGAATCTTTTCCATTGAGCCACAAATCTCCTCGTTGTCTTTGGGATTTAAACAGATATATACCTTTCCAACATAAATTGCAAAGTAATAATTAGAATACAGGAAACTCGACGAAACCGATGTTCTGAACTCAAGGCATTTTACATAATACAACGCTGAATCTATCCATTCTGAAACAGAAATTCCTCGGTTGATTTCGGATTTAAACCTTTACATCATAAATTGCAAGAAATTATAGAATAAAGAAATTCGAAAGGACCAGAGTACATCGAACTCAAAACATCTTGGATACCAGCGATGAATCTATCCATTGGAGCCACAAATTCCTCGCGAAGGATTTGGGATTTTCAAAGGTGATAGTATACCTTTCCAAACATAAAATTTGTGGTTACCTAATAATGAAATAATTAAAACTCGACGGAACCGAAGTCACAAACTTAAGACTTCTTGAATACATACGCGATGACTCTGATTCATTGAGCCTGAAATTCCTCGGTTGATTTTGGATTTAAACCAGGTATATACCTACCTTTACAACATAAATGCGCGAGAAATAATAGGATGAAGAAGCTCGACGAGAGAAGCGTCGTCTCGAACTCAAGACTTCTTGAATGTCTAGGGATGAATCTTTCCATTGAGCACACGGAATTCCGGGGAAGAAATTTGGGGATTTTAAAATAGATATATACCTTTAAAAAATTAATTGTGCGAAATCATAATAGAATAATTAAAACTCGCCGGAAACCGCGTCACCGAATCAATAAGACATCTTGACATAACCAGCGATGAGAAATCTTTCCATTGGGAGCCACAAGTTTCCCGGCCTAATTTTGGGATTTAAACAGGTATTATACCTTTACCATATACATTGCAAGTACTGAAACTCGACGCGAGAAACTGAGGCTCGAACTCAAGACTTTCATAATACCAGCGATGAAATATATCCATTGAGCCAGAAATTCTCTGGTTTGATTTCGGATTGTAGAGAACAGGTTTGTTTCCAACCTAAATTAGTGCGTAATAATAATTAAAACTTTCGACGGAAGACGAGTAACCAACTCAAGACATCTTGAATACCAGCGATGAATCTTTTCATTGAGCCACAAATTCCCCCGGTGATTTTGGGAGTGTTTTAAACATGTATAATATACCCTTTCCAACATAATTTGCGGAGAGTAATAATAGGAATTAGATATTTCGACAGCGACGAGTCTCGAACATAAGACAAACTTGGATACCAGCGAGTGAATCTAATCCATTGAGCCACAAAATTCCTCGGTAGAATATCGGGATTTTAAACAAGGTAGCTATACCGTTCCACCTAAAATTGCGTGTAATAATAGAATAAGGAATACTCGAGAAACGAGGCTTCGAACGCTCAAGACTTTCATAATACAGCGATTTATTAATCTATCCATTGAGCCAGAAATTCTCGGTTGATTTCGGATTTTAAACTCAGGTATATACCTTTACCATATAAAATTGGAGTAATAATAATAGAATAAAGAATTTATTCGACGGAACCTGAGTCATGAAATCAAGATTCTTGAATACCAGCGATGAATCTATTCTATTGAGCCAGAAATTCCTCGGTTGATTTGGATTTTCGGATTTCAAACAGGTATTATACCTTTACAACATAAATTTGCGAGTATTATAGGTAGAATAAAGAAATTCGACAGGACTGAGTCTCGAACTAAGGAAATCTCTGCATACAGCGATTGAATGTATCCATTGAGCACAAATTCCTCGGTAGAATATGGGATTTAAACAGGTTTCTATACCTTTCCAACGTAAATTGCGATGTAAGTAATAGAATAAGGAAACTCGACGAAACCGAGGCGTCGAACTCAAGTACTGGTTCTATAATACTAGCGATGATTCTATCCAATTGAGCCAGAATTCCTTGGTTTGTTTGGATTTAAACAGGTGTATATACCTCTTAAGAAACATAAATTGCGGTCGTAATAATAGAATAATGATCCCCAGACGGAAAGGTGTCTCGAACTCAAGACATTCATGAATACCAGCGATGAAACTTATCCATTGAATCAGAAATTCTCGGTTGATTTTGGATTTAAAAACAGGTATTTATACCTTTTACAACATAAATTGCGAGTTAATAATAGAATAAAGAAACTGGTCGGAAGAGTGTATCGAAATCAAGGACAGTATTGAACAATAGCGACTGACATCTAATCATTGAGCCACAATACTGTGTAGCACTCAGTAGAATATAGCTGGATTTTATAAAGGTATTATACCTTTTCCAAACATAAATGAGAGTAAGGCAGGCTTATTTAGAGTACTACTACAAGACAATTCTGACGGAAAGCGAGTTCTACAACGAAAATGAGAGTCATTGTTGGAAATACCAGCGATGAATCTTTCATTGCGTGCCAAATCTACCTCGGTGTGTATTGGGCTTTTCACCAGAGATTATACCTGTCCAACATAAACTTGCAAGTAATAATAGAATAAGGAGAAACTCCCGATGAAACCGAGGCCTCGTCCGACACTAAAAGCGCTTTGCATAATACCAGCCGAAGAATACTATCCGTTTTCGAGCCAGAAATTACTCGATTGATTTCGGATTTTAAACAGTCCGTACATACCTTTACATATAAATTGCATAGTAATTATTGATAAAAGAATATTCGACGGGGACCCGAGTCCTGAGAGACGTCTGCAAAACTATCTTGGATACACCAGCCGATGTATTCTAACCATATGTACCACAAATTCACTCGGCAGGAGGAAAAATAAAAACAAAAATGGGATTTTCAAAGGGTATAATACCTTTTCCATCATAATAATTTGTGTAAATATTGAACTAATTTAAACTCTGGACGGAGTACGCGAAGTCACGAACTCTAAGACTTCTTCGAATTCCAGGATTGATCTATTTCATTGAGACAGAAATTCATCGGTTTGATTTTGGATTGTAAACATGGTATACTACCTTTCAACTGTGAGTAATTGCGAGTATTATTAATTGAACAAACGAATTTCGGACGGAAAGCGTGTTGGTCTCGAAACTGAAGATCATTTGGAATCCAAGCAATGAAATATATCCATTGAGCCAGAAATTCTGTTCGGTTGATTTTTGTATTTAAAAAGGTTGTGATACCTTTAAACCATAAATTGCGAGTACTTATAGAATAATAGTAATCTCGCAGGAAGCGTTGTGCTCGCAATCTTCAAGACTTCTATGGAAATACTAACGATGAATCTGGCGTAATAATTTGAGCCACAAATTCCCTGGGTCGAATTTGAGGATTTCAATAGATATATTACATTTCCAACAACACTTCTGGCGTAATAATACGATTATTAAAAACTCGACGCGGAATCCGTGAGTCACGAAACTCACGACTTCTTGACTATCCGCGATGACTTTTTTTTCATTGTGCCCGAGATAAATTCTCGGTTGATTTCGGGGATTTAAACAGGGTATATACCTTGTACGTGACTGATAATTCGCGAGTAATTAAGTAGAATAATGAAATTCGATAGGGGCGCGAGTCTCGAACTTAAAAATCATCTCTGGATTACAGCAGATCGAAATGTGAATCCATTGTGTCTAAAATTCTTGGAAGAATTATCTAAACTTATCTAAATAGATTGAGCCGTAATAATTAGAACTAGAAGGCAAATCGACTAGAAACCGAGGCTCAAATCAAGACTTCTAGAATACCAGCGCTGAATCTTATTCTATTGAGCCACAATTTCCTCGAGTTGATTTCAGGATGTTATACATAATTTTTCGAGTAATGTATGTATATTAAAGAAATCGACGGAAGTGTCGTCCTCGAACTTCGCAGAAGACTTCATTGAACTCTAGCGATGATGTCTATCCATTGTAGCCACAACTTCTTCTGGTAGAATTTGGGGATTTTAAAAGGTATATATCTTTGTCAACATATATATTGTGCCGTCAATCATGATCGCAATAATTAAAACTTCGACGGAAAACCGGCGTATTAACAAACTCAAGAATCAATCTTGAAGTACCAGCGATGGAATCCATTTACATTAGAGCCCTCAAATTCCCCGGCTGATTCTAGGGAATAATACAGGTTATAAGTCTACTCTTCTCCATCATAAATTGACAATTATAATATTAAGTCAGAAATTCGACTGGCAACGAGACTCGCAACTCCGGACATGTTGGGGATACCAGCGATGAATCTCTCGATTTGCGCCACACCTTCCTCGGTAGCAAAATGGGATTTAAAAGGAATTATCGCCTTTCAGACGTCCCTGGGCGATAGTAATAATTAGAATTAAGGACCTACAGCACTGGAAGAGAGTTCTCGAACTCCAAGACTTAGTAAACTACTAGCGATGAATTGTCTACTATGCTCCCTCTCTCCCCTACCTTTAAGCCTTAGCGCAATTCACAGGTCTGAAATTTTGTCACCAACCCAAATTACGTCTTTATATTTTTTAATGTTTATTTTTAATTACCTGTCCTCGCATCTTACACACATCGAACGGAACAACCGAGTAACGTCGTCAAGTGTGTGTCTTTAAGTCTAGCAATGAATACTTACACGTTGGCGCCACAAAGTCCCTCCCCCCCCATAGTATTTGAGATTTTAAAAGGTATCTACCTTTCATACATCACTTGTGAACAATAAAGGCATTACAGTGAAAATCGGAGCGAAATCGCCGCTCGACATCAAGGACAGCATTATACCAGCCGATTAATCTATCATTGGAGCCTGAAAATTCTCTAGTTGATTTCCCGGATTTAACCGGTTATTTATACATTTACAATATAATTTGAGCGTAGTATATTTAGAATAATGAGAATCTCGAAGGACGCGTATGATGGTCTCGAACTCTAAGCACATCTAGAATACCAGCGATGGATCTAATCATTGAGCCAGAAATTCCTCGGTTGATTTGGGATTTAAACAGATAGTATACCTTTACTTCATTAACTTGCACGTCCTCTTCTCCTGAGGGGCCTATGCTGGCATATAAATTTTTTTGAGACGAGTCAGCACCAAAACTTTCTTGGATTACTAAGCGACGAAGTTCCTTCCATGTGCACACAAACATCTCTGCTCAAGAATTTTGAGTAGTTTCAAGGGATATGATACCTTTCCATTTATAAATTATCTGCGCTAAATGCCAATGAATTAATTACAAACTCGACGGAACCGCATCACAACTTCAAGAAGCTCTTGGAACACCTGCGATCGGAATCCGTATTCATTGAGCCAGAAATCTCTCGGGTTGGAAGTTTGGCTTTCACACATGGTCTTTATACCTTTACAACATAAATGGCGTCAGTAATATTAGAATCAAGTTGCATGGCCGGACCGCGTTGCTCGAAACTCAAGACTTCGTGGAATTAAAGCGATAGATTTCTCTCCGTTGCGTCCAGTATCCCTCAGAAGTATCTCGGATTTTAAAAGCGTATATACCTTTCCCTCATCTTATCATATTAGCGACAGTCATTATGAATAGAAGAAAGACTCAGTGGGACGCGTGTCTTCGACCACCAGTGCATACTTGAATTGTCAAGAGAATAGAATTCTTATTTTCCCTTGAGCCGATGAATATCTCGGTTGATTTTGGATTTTAAACAGGGTATATATACTTTACACACAATAAATTAACGGAGTTGATGTGGATCGCATACAAAGACAACTGGGCCGGATACAGCCATGTCTCGAACTCAGATTATGTGCATGCTGTGCTAGCGGATGTGGATTTTATATTTGAAGCCACTCAAATCCCTCAGAAGAATCTTGGATTTTAAAAGGTTTACTTACAATACATGCGAGTAATTGATCATTTAGAATACGAAGATGAATTCGAGCGAAGCGAGTTCTGCAACTACCCACCCACAATGACTACCAGCAGATGTATCTTATCCCATTGAGCAGCAAATTCATGTCGTGTGTTAGCGGATTTTAAACAGATTTATACCTTTCCAACTTAATTGCCATAGAGTTAATAAGTAGACCTACAGGAAACTCGGACGAAACCGCGGTTCCGGAATCCACGGCTTTCATAATACCCCAAAGTCGATTTATTCCTTCTCCCATATTTTCGAAACAGAAATTCCTCGATTGGATTATTCCAGGTTTCTAACACAGGTACTTTACCTTTTACATCATTAACTTGACAAGAAATTATAGAATAAAGAAAATTACGATCTCTTTTCCCTTGGGGAGACGAGTATTCGAACTCAACAACATCATGGGATACCAGCGTATGGAATGTATCCATTGTGCCGCAAAATTAATCGGAAGGGATTTGGGATTTTCAAGCGTATATGTCTCTTTCCAAATAATGTTGTGTGCGTCTCTGAATTGAAATACTTAAAACACGACGGAAACCCAAGTCACAAACTTAAGGACTTCTTGAATACAAGCGCTGAAATCATATTGAGCTGAAATTCCTCGGTTGCATTTTGTGATTTAAACAGTTATAGCCTTTTACACTAAATTGTCCCCCCCCCCCCCAAAATGCAACTTCAAAGCCCTCATAGGATGACGAAGCTCGACGGATGCGTGTCTCGCAACTCCAGACTTCTTGAATGTTAGGGATGAACTTTATCCATGTGAGCCACAAAACTTCCGGGGAAGTAATTTGGGGAATTTTAAAAAGAAAATAGCTGCTTTACAAAAAATAAATTTTGACGTAATAATAGCATAATTAAAACTCGACGGAACCGAGTTCACGAACGCTCAAGACCATCTTTGGAATTACCAGCGAGAAATCAATCCCTTCTCCATTGATGACACAAGTTCCCCGGCTGATTTCTGGGATTTAAAGCCGGTATTTATAACTTTACAATTATACAATTGCCGAGTAAATGAAAATAGACGAAGACCGAGAGCTTCGAAACTCAAGACTAAGTTTCATTACTACCCAGCGTATGAATATATCCATTGAGCCAGCAGATTTTTCCGCGCGTTGATTTGGGATGTTAAACAGGTATTAATACCTTTCCAAGACATTAATATCTGTGTAATTATAATATTAAAATCTGACGAACCCGATGTAACCCAGAAGGTCCAATGACATCTTTGAATTTACCAGCGAATGACATCTTTTCATTTTTTTTTTTGAGCCACATTTTCCACGGCTGTTTTAGGGCTTTATAGACTGGTACTTAAGTATAATATACCTTTCCAACATAAATGGCGCCGTTCAGTGATGTTAGTAATATAGAATTAGATATTTCGAGCGGACCGAGAGGTCTCGAATCTCAGGACATCTTGGATTACCATGCGTATGACTCTATCTATTGAGACAACACATTACCTCGGTAGAAATATCGGATTTCACAAACAGGTTATAAGTACCTTTACAACCGTAAATTGCGGAGTAATAACTAGAATCAGCCAGTAGTTTAAAACTACTGCTAGAGCACTCCCCCCACCCCCCCCCCTTTTTTTTCTTCTTTATTTGACGAACACCGAGGCTCGGAACTCAAGACTTTCGCTTATACCAGCGATTTTTATATCTATCCATTGAGCAGAAATTCCTCGGTTGATTTCGGATATTAAACAGTGTACTTTATACCTTTACTATATAAATTGCGGTGTAATAATAGAATAAGAGAAATTCGACGGAACGAGTCATGAACTCAAGACTTCATGAATACCAGCGATTGAAAATACTATCCAATTGAGACCGAGAAATCCTCATCAGTTGATTTCAGCCGATTTTTAATATACAGCAGTACTTTATATTTACATCATAAATTCGCGAGTTATATTAAGAATGTAGAGTAAGAACTTGAAAGGCATGAGTCTCTAGAACTCTAGGGACCATTGGTGATTCCCGCGATGGAATCTATCCATTTGAGCCACAACTTCATCGGTAGACTTAGTGGGCTTTATAAAAGGTATTATCCCTATCCAACGTCACACTTGCGAGTACTGACTTGCGACTAAGGATCACTCGCCGCACACCGCGGCTCGAAATCAAGACTTGTATAATAGTCCGCGATGATTTCTATCCATTTGCAGCCAGACAATTCCTTGGTTTGTTTCGGATTATAATCAGGCTGTATCATACCTATACTACATACATTTGCGAGTAATCCTAGAATAAACGAATATGAAGGAAAGCCGTTGGGCCTCGAACTCAGTACATTCTATGAATACCAGCGATGAAACAATCCCATTGCATCCTGACACTATGGATGTGTCATAAGGACTTGTTGTGAGATAGAGAAGTACGGTATATCACTTTTACAAACATACAATAGCGAGAAATAATCGAATTAAATTGAAACTAGCGACGGAAAAGTCGTGTATCTGGCTAATCAGAAGACTACTCTCTTTGTATCCTTACCGCGCATGAAATCTACCCCCATCGTGAGCACACAATAATCAGATATAGTTGAAATACTACGGCATGTTACAAACGGTACTCATACCTAATGCACAACATAAATTGTCGGACGGATTAAAGCGAATATTAAGAATATTCACGACCCGGAACGCGAGCTACTCAAACTAGTAAGACATCTTTAATACGCACAGCGTATGAATCCTCTTTCTCCCATTGAGTCACAAATTCTTTCGGCATCGTCCTTTTGGGTATTTAAATCAGGATCATATACTTTCCCAACATAAATTGCCACGTAGAATAATCGAATAAGGAACACTGAGATGAAACCGAGGCTCGAATCAAGCCTGTTCATATATACCAGCGATGTGAATTCTATCCGTTGAGCCAGAAATTACTTATACGATTGATTTCGGATTTAAAACAGCCTACTATTCCTTTTACATCCATAAATTGCCAAGTGATTTTAATGAATAACGAACATTCGACGGGACCGAGTCTCCGATACTCCATTAAACTCATGCGGATACCTAGCGATGAAAATCTGATCCATTTGAAACCACACAGTATTCCGCGGTAGAATATTGGGATTTTCAAATGTATTCTACCATTTCCAACATTAAATTGTGCCGTAATACATCGAAATATTTACTAAAACTGTCCGACGGAAACCGAGTCACGAAACTCAAGAATTCTTGAATTCCCAGCGATGAATCTATTCATGTTAGACAGAAATTCACCCTCGGTTGATTTTTGGATGTAAACCAGGGTATTTACCTTTACCAAATAAATGCGAGTAATAATAGAACAAAGAATTTCGACGGAAGCGTTATGTCTACGAACTGAAGGACATCTTGACCTATACCAGCAATGAATCTATCCTTTGAGCACAGGAAATTCTTCGCTGTTGATTTTCGTATTTAAACAACGGTATATACCTTTACAGACATAAATTGCGAGTAAAAGTAGAACATAAAGAATCTCGACGGAAGCGTGTCTCGAACTTAAGACTTCTTGAATACTAACGATGAATCCTATACATTGAGCCACAAATCCCTGGGTAGAATTTGGGATTTTTAAAGATATATACCTTTCCAACAAAAATTATGCGTAATAATAGAATAATTAAAAGCTCGACGGAACCGAGTCACGAACTCAAGACTTTCTTGAATACCAGCGATGAATCTTTCCATAGGTATTCCATATAAATTCATCGGGTTGATTTCGGGATTTTCGGATTTAAATCAAGGTATAATACTTTTCTACAACATAAATTGCGAGTAATAATAGTAATTAAAAGAAATTCGAAGGGGCCGAGTCTTCGAACTAAAACATCTTGGATACCAGCGATGAATCTATCCATTGGTGTCTCAAATTCCTTGGAAGGAATTTACGAACTATTTCCAACATAGATTGCGCGTAATAATAGATTAAGGAAATCTCGACGTAAACCGAGGCTCCAAATCAAGACTTTCTTGAATACTAGAGATGAATCTATCCATTGAGCCACAAATTACCTCGGTTGATTTCGGATTTAAACATAAATTTCGATTCGAGTAATAATATAATTAAAGAAACTCGACGGGAATGCGTGTCTCGAACCTCAAGACTTCTTGAAAATTAGCGATGAATCTACTCATTGAGCCACAAATTCCATCGGTAGAATTTGGGGATTTTAAAAAGGTATATACCTTTTCAACATAAATTGTGCGTACATAATTAGTAATAATTAAAACTCGACGGAATCGCGTAACCATCTCAAGGTCATCTTGAATACCAGCGATGAATCATTTCATCGGAGCATAGCCACAAATTCCCCGGCCTGATTCTGGGATTTAAACAGGTATAATATACCTTTCCATCATAAATTGCAATTAAATAATTATAATTAAGAATTTCGGACAGCACTCGAGACTCGAACTCAGGGACATGTTGGATACCAGCGATGAATCTATCGATTGAGCCACAAATTCCTCGGTAGAATGGGCATGGGAATTTAAACAGGTATAATACCTTTCCAACGTAAATTGCGAGTAATAATAGAAATTAGGAAACTCGAACGGTAAGCCGTGTCCCGCGAACTTCAAGACTTCTTGAATACTAGCGATGAATCTATACATTGAGCCAACAAATCCCCACGGTAGAATTTGAGATTTTAAACCAGGTATATACACTTTCTTCCAATAAAAAATTCGTGCGTAATAATAGAATAATTAAAACTCGACGAACCGAGTCACGAAACTCAAGACTTCTTGAATATAGCAATGAATCTATCCGTTGAGCACAAATCCATCGTAGAATTTGAGATTTTAAAAGGTATATACTTTCCAACATAAATTGTGCATAATAATGGAATAAGGAAAACTCGGACGAAATCCGAAAGCTCGAACTCAAGACTTTCCATACATACCAGCGATTTAATCTATCCATTGAGCCAGAAATTCCTTAGTTGATTTCGGAATTAAACAGGTATATACTTTACAATATAAATTGCGAGTAATATTAGAATAAAGAAATCTCGACGGAAGCGTTGTCTCGAACTCAAGACATTCTTGAATTACCAGCGATGGATCTATCCATTGAGCCAGAAATTCCTCGGTTGATTTGGGATTTAAACAGATATTATTACTTTACATCATAAAATTGCAAGTAATATATAGAATGAGGAAATTCGATGGGACCGAGTCACGAACCCAAAACCTTCTTGGATACTAGCGATGAATCTTTCCACTGAACCACAAATTCCTCTCAAGAATTTGGTATTTTCAAAGGTATATACCTTTCCACTTATAAATTATGCGTAATAATGAAATAAATAAAACCTCGGATCGGAACCGAATCACAAACCTCAAGAACTCTTGAACACCTGCGGATGGATCTATTCATTTGAGCCAAGAAATTCCTCGGTTGATTTTG
>CAVMBJ020000021.1:25336-38086 GCA_963675895.2 Styela plicata
AAACCTCTGAAAAAAATAGGTATTCATTCGACATTTCTTACAGCGAGGAACAAGCTAGGCTGTTTCGTTCCACGCACGGAAGAAGAGAAAGAAGACGAAACGAGTAAACGAAAACTATTTTGAGTTATCCAGTTCACAGAACTGCTAGATGAGGTGATCTCGGGCTAGGTAAATACTTCCGCATCATTTACCACGTTGTATATCCAGTTTTTTTCCTAAGGACTATGTTTGAGCTTAATTAAGTATTTAACAAAAACACGAATGGTGCAAATCAAATTGCATTTTTTGACACGTGGTAGCGTGGAGGTGTTTGATCCTAACGCATCTATTAGATTTGTCATCAAAATCTTTCTTAATCGCATAACAAGCATCGAGCCAAACCATGAAACGGGAAGATGAATGGGGACCCGAACCATATGCGAGAAGCAAAAGGCTAGGCAAGTACTGGTACGGTACGGTACGAATTTTGTTATCGTACTTCGATACCAGCAAATATAATTTAGTACCGAACCTTCGTACCGTACCTTTCGAAATTTATAAATATCTTCGTATTTGAAGATGAGATTCACAGGGTAACATTCAACTCAAAACAAGCCTATAGCCTTATGATATCTTTATATTATGATGTTTCTGCCACCGATAATATACTTATGCGTGGTCATAGTACAAACAAAAACGTAAACAGCGGTGGTTTTACTGATTGAGCTTAGTTGGCATAGTTGTAAGGGGGGGGAGAGAGTTTTTCATTTTCCATAAAATTTCCGGCGCCTCCTGCGGTTTATTCCGCAATATTCCCCGGATTAATTTTGTTATATTTCTTTGCATAGAGCCTTTGAAGTAAAAATTTTTTATTCAAATTTTTACAAAAATTTCAGCGGGCCTTCTCGGCGCTCAGATACAGTTTCCGGCCTGGTTTTAATGTTTATTTCACTCCTAAAAACATTGTAATTTTGTTTTCGTTCTTTCTCAATAAAAGTTTTCGGCGCGCTTCCGGCACCCTAATATTTTTTGTAAATTTGAAAGCCTTGTGATTGCATGTGTGCCACCTCCCATCAATATTTTTTCCGTATCCGCCATTGTTCGTTTGGTATATCTGGGCACAGTGATAACACTCGTTGTTTTTCAGTATAACGAATATGCTGCTCTTTCTTGACGATTTTTAATTAGGCTATCACACAACTTTTGTTATGTACAGGAAAAATGCATTCAGATTATGGACGTTTCATTCATAAATCAGCGGCCTATAATTTATTTTACACGCAATAACAAAGTTTTTGCTTCCACGCCCCACGGCAGTAAAACCCGATATACGGCATAGCAATAAGCTCATCCTAATCAGCTCAAGTGCATCAGTTTGTACATTTTTCTATTCCACATACTGCGCCGCTTTTAAATCATTTTAAAAATTGCCTTTTTGTTTAATAAACTGCTTTGATTGACACAATTTATATTATAAGCGCCCGCAACGATATGAAACGGCATTAGATATTAAATGAAATTATTTTTTTCGAATTCATTCATTAAGTGTTAATGCGAAGGTATACCGAAAAAAGAGGTGTACGGTACGGTACGAAAATAAAATAACGATACTTTCGTTACAGTTACCGTACCAAGTACGAAAATTGAAAAAATGAATTCGTACCGTACTATCGTACCGGAAAAGTCAATCGTACCGTACACGAACTTCGTACCGTACCGTACCGTACTACCAGCGATTGGCGAGAAGTGGGAAACAATGGAGTGATTCACGCCTCTACTGCTTTGCCCTACTTACGGGGAAAAAAAAAAAAAAATTTTGGGGGGGGCCCCCCCCGGGGGGGGGTGGGGAAAAAAAGCAAAGAACATATTTTCAAAAGATTGAGGCGCAGGCAAATTGTCAGAGAAACCGACAGCAAAACATATGCAAAAACCTATAATT
Source organism: Styela plicata (assembly GCA_963675895.2). Lineage (NCBI taxonomy): Eukaryota > Metazoa > Chordata > Ascidiacea > Stolidobranchia > Styelidae > Styela > Styela plicata. The sequence continues at coordinate 27,255 of CAVMBJ020000021.1, forward strand.
TCGGCTGATTATCGTTCGTTTCGTGATTATGATTTTTGGTCGATCAAGGCAGTGGATTTGCATTCCGTGGGAAGTAGATCTCTACCTCCAGCCCTCAGCCCGGTCACACAATGCAAATTCGCAAGAACTGGCAAAAGATGGAAAGATCGAAATTCCAACAACAATATAATGGTTTCCTCATCAAGTCAAGCTTCATCGTCGCCTATCAGCGCGACTGGAACACGATTAATTTTAAATTAAAAAACTGATGGGGCTATTAATAAGTTAACTGATGTACTAAGCATCCAAAATAAAAAGAACGCCAGTCCAGTCATGGACACGGAATCCGAATGTTTTTTCGTTAAAGTTTTAATTACGAATTTTGTACTAGTGTGATGAATGTTCCATTTGCTATTATAAACGCAATCAAGGATTCCTCAAGAAGTTGCCATAAAATGAAGAGATAAGGAGACAGAGTGAACCATGCACTTACTTTGGTTGTGTTTTGATTCCTTTGTTTTTTAAATCAATTTCAAACGATCATATCTTTTTCACATTACTGATTACATTTTCATGTGTTGTTCCAACTTGAGATTGAATTTTTTTTGAAAGTATCCGACCTATAAAACGGAAAATTCCGGCCAACGTCTAGTGCATCTCGATAGCTGAGCCCATGTACGACCCCATATGTTTCATCCGCAGATAGATAACGGCACTTCAAAATAGTGTTCAATTCAAACCTACTAGTTTTAAATAACAAATACTTTGGTTGTGGAAAGGATCTTATGGCTACGTTTCCGGATTACCCTGAGCATAAATGTAACCAGATAATTATTGTTTGGCAACCAAAAAATGACGACTTTTAAATTTATTAGTCTTCTAATGTTTTATCGGAGTAGCAAAGGGGTTTTTGCAATAAATAAATATGTTATGTGTCCAAAATTTACTCAAACCAAATACCAGATATATTGAATATCACCGGTGTGTTGATAGCCTACTTCATAAGAAAACTCGGCGAGATGTTACATATAGGTAATTCCAATATCCCGAGGGTATTCTCGAAGGAAAAATGAATGTATATTTGTTATTGTATGAAACCTTGTTATGAAGTCTACCCCTTCCACTAAAACAGACATTCCATTGAAATTTGAAGGAATAAAATTATGACAGTAATACAATTTTTTATATATATGCTTTATATTCATTTTTAATGAGGCATCCCATCAAATGAATTAAAAATGTTCGGAATAAGTGTAATTTTTAGGTAATTACTCCCCAAATGAATAAATAAATGAAGTCAAATGTATGTTTTTTAAAAAATTAAATTGAAGCTCATTTTTGATTTTTGATAAGGATTCGAAACAATATGTCCAAACATACTAGAATCTGAACTGTCTATGATTGCCTAAAATACAGTAAAGAATACAAAAAATGCAAAATTTTTCCCATGAATCAGATCGATTTGGGTTGAAAAAGATGAATAAGATAGGGGGGGAAAAGTATGGAAATATCGAGTACTCCAACCGTAATTAAATTATAGATAATGAAACTGAAAATAATACCGAACGAAAATTGTTGGCGTTTTTTTCTCTCATTATATAAATGCATATTCGAGGGTTTTGGAGCGATGGCCCCACATCTTCCCTTGGAAAGTTATTGAAAATTTGGAAGAAGGAACATGGAGATTGCCACAAATAAATCTCCCATTTTGACATATTATATATATATTGTGTTTTACGAGGACGTACTTGCTCTTCGTAGATTAGGAAAAGATTTGTAAATAATATATTCAAATGCGAGGAAGTGTAAAATCTTTGAGATGTGCAAATACAACTCAAAATATTTGTTTTAAACACAATTGCCAACAAAAGACAAAATAAACTTATTTGCGAACCTGGTCCATTGAAACTAAGAAACCGTGTATGTATAAAACAGACTTATGACGTTTTAGCCAAAGAGCTAAGATGAAATAACATATTCAAAATGTTGTACGCCGACGCGACAGGTTGTCATTTCTTTTGTTCTTGAATTAGGCAACCGCGAGGTACATGGTTTCCCCCGCGCATTTTCGATTTCGTTGCGACAGTAAGGAGAATTTAAATTCCACTTCAATTGGTTCTCTAGCGTGGATTCTGAACACACGTGGTGCGTGGGCCACCAAATGTGTGAAGTGTTTAGGCCTTGATAGGTGAAAACGCTTATGCACAGCACTTGAGACCGATTCATTGGCCCAGCTGATGTAGCAATTGAATCTTTCTTTTTTCCTGACAAAAAAAGCCGTTCAAACTACTGAACTCCACGATAAACGCTTACGAGATTATCAATTGTTTAACCTTTTGGATGGTGTGTACACGGTCGTGATGAAATGTTATTTTACAGACATAGACTACGAGCTTGAAAGCGTAGGCAAACAAAAAGAATAAATCGTGGGAAGCTTGTTGTGGTGGCTTTGCTGGCGAAAACAGACGGCGACAAATGTAATTCTCAATATTTTGATAGTAGGGTCAGAATATATCACGATATGATTTTGAGTTGATACGATAGTCATAGCGAATTCAATTTATTAGCAATATATTCCGTATCATGTTTTGTTAATGGATCGCGGTAATGGAGATTTAAAATTGTACAGTTTAACTTTTGTAAATACATTTACTACTTTCTTTTGTCCCCTATCAATGTGTAGTTTAACAGATAAATATTCTAGTTTGTGAAAAAAGAAATTGAGAGTCAAAATGCCGACCGATGACCGTCACATCCGAACTTGAATGGCGTAGGCAATGGGTGTGTGTGCATGCCGCCTCAAATAGAAGTAATGTAGAAAGGCCGGCAAGTGGAAGTTTTACAAACTCGTACTCGACGTTTTCAAAACCAATGAGGAATCAGCGTACCTCAACTGGTTGCGAAGAAGTTGTGAATTTAGGTTCTACCTATAACGTGACGAAAACACCCAAGAGACTATTACAGTGTTCAGGACTTTTAATTTGAGATCATTGGTTGTCAAATTCACAAGGTCAGCTAGTCAACTACAGGTTCGAATAGATCCAGACGAGTTTATTCAACCACTAAAGCCACAAAACCCAGCCGAACCCCAGATTAGTGTGAAAGAGATGGAACTTCTTTGATTGAGAGTCTTTCAGGAACAAGTTCGTTACCATCACCGTCTATTTTGAAGAAGCGAAGACTTCATCACGCATGAACCAAGAAACGTGCAAGATGGATATAGAAAAAACTAAAAATTTAAATGGATTAAAATCAAGTCAAGGAAGAACTCGAAAGAGTTTTTGAATATTCAAGCGCCGAAATAAATGCTGAACTTAAGCTGAGACATTTCACAGCAAATGGAAGAAACTTGATGAAGATTCAAAAAAGTCAAATACAAGAACTCGAAAAGGATTATAAAATTAGCTACTGCTTTGGTTCAAAAAACTAATCGATAAAAAAGTTTCAGAAGAAATGGTATGATGAAATGGAGAACGATCCGTAAAAAAGATTTCGAGTGGAGAAGAAACAAAGGGCTGTTGACAATGCGGTGATAACTCGAGACGAGCGAATGGAAGAGAGATTCAACAAAGAGCGTATTTCGATACGTAAAGAATATCAAGAGCTCATGCCAGCAGATGGTAGACCGTTCAACGTTAAGAAAAGTACAGATTTTATGCGAAGAGATGAAGTGATTGGGAAATCAAGTATTCGAAGAATTGAAAAGCTGAGAAGGGCAGATAAGAGCGGACCAGCTTCGTAAACCGAATTACAGGGTCGTAAATGAACAAACTCCTGGCAACAAAACGTGAAATCAAACTATTCTTACCTATGATCTGAATTGAACCGAAAGCGCACTTGGCCGTTTCTGAAAACACGTTGCAGGAAAAAGTTGGGCATTTTGAGGATAAATACAGAAAACGTATAGATGATTTTATGTCAACGATGTTTCAGGATTTTCGACTTTTAATTGATCAAGAAAGCGGAAAAGATAAAGAAACATGTATGTGGAACGTGCAGCGCTGACGAATTGTGCTAGAAAAAAACTGGACGATATTTGCTAACGAAAAATTATAAGAACGTCTCTTTGAGGAAGACAGACAAAACAATTACAAAGTTATAATACGGAAAAATATTATTTTATCAGGTTTACAATGAACCGGTTCTACAAAAGAAGATACCGAAGCTAACCGAGGGATTATCATAGAAGATATCGTCGCGTGAATGGACGTAGCTTGATTGTATCGGGAATTAAAATTATTAAGAAAACTGTCATTCCTATTGTCCAAATGCCAGAATTGCACAGTCCACCAAGTAGAGAATCCACTAGAACTTTTTTTTCTCCTCTTCCACGCAGGCAGAATCTATCAAGCAAAAAACAAAAATTATCCCAATGCAAAATACACATCCCTGACAGTTTTTGAATCTTCCTCAGGACAATATACGTCCTCGTCCTGCCCATTGACAGCTGAATCTTTAATGTGCTATGTGCTAATTTACCTTACTTAGATGATAATGTTTGCTGAAAATCGCACTGATACGCCTACAAGTGCTTCGCCGCCCTCCTTTCGCCTGATGTTATTTATTGAATTTCTCCGATGGAGCGTATGTTGGAAAGTGTCGATGTTTCCACCGTATTTATATTACCCAATTTTTTTCTCTTCTAAACAAGGCTCGAAAGCTTAACGGAGCCAATGAAGACTATTGACAATGGCAAAGGGCTGCTACAAGATGTTTATTTTAGCAGCTGTTCTCTGAGCGGAAACATCGCATAAAGAACTAGAACTAGCATAAGTGCCAGTGAGGGTATATCTCCTAAGCAGTTTAAGATAAAGAGTCAACCATTTTTGAAAAAATTGGTTATAAATAAACCCAATACTCGGTGATATGTTATCTATATTTTTTTCACATTATTTTGAAGTAGCCACGGCCTTCTATTCTTTCGAATCATATTCACTCAATAACCAAATTGTGCACACCTCGTTCCATGGGCCATTTTGCTTGATAAAGCGTTACTAAACTTAATTGAAACTTTCTTATAGGAAGAACTTACCAAAGAGGAATTTTTTTTTCATTGTTTTTTGCGGTTGATTAAAATTTGATCGATATTTATACATATGAAACTGGGTAATTTGTATCGACTTCGGAATTCCATAATATTCGAAACAAATTGTGGAATTGGTCATAAGTACAAAGCACCATTGTAAAGTGAAGGCATTATAAAATCCCAAACATCACACCCTATATAAAACCAATTAACACAAACTTTTTAATTAATATTATTAACAATAACACACCCTTTTTAAATCTTCATATCAATCTGAAATAATAATTAATTCTTAAAATACACTACCCAACTAATCCAACATTTTTTTTCTTTTTTTTCCCATTGTGGGTGGGGGGGGGTGGGGGGCCCCCCCCCCCCCCCCCCCCCCCCCCCCCCCCCCCCCCCCCCCCCCCCCCTGTGCCCCGGGGGGGTGGCGGGGGGGGGCCCACCCCCCCCCCCCGGGGCCGGGGGGGTGGGGAAGGCTTTATATTAAAATTGGGTTTTTGTTATTTTTATGAAATCAACGATTTGACCCGGCGCCGATTCGATAAAAATTATTCGAATTAGATTCGAAATCCTAATGAATCCGTTATTTGTTTCCTGTAATACATATCAATATGAAAGTGTGTGATTAGATATTTCCACACAAGCAATAGTTACGGAAATTTTGGAAAAATATGTCATTTACGTGTGTAGCGACTCGGATAGGCGTAAACCTATATCATCGTTTTAGTTTAAGGAAAGAAGCACGGGGTTCGTCCTAGTCGAGGTCTATTTTTGCGTGGGGCATAGCCATATACAGTAATATTTTGTGCAAACTTGTTTTTTGGTTAAGCTTGAGTCACTGATGGATCGCGCGGGATGAGGTCGCGGTCCGTTCTATGTCCCGCATGCTTGTCAAATGACCATGCTTGAATGTGAGGCTACTTGACAAAACAAAATTTTCGACAGAGAGAAATGTTCATATCGCTGGAACATTACGATCTGTTAATCACATTACCAAACTTATCAACAATGGAGATTTATATTAGTCTATTGAGACCTTTGTTTATTGTTTTGCTATCTGTTTAAATTGGCTTACGCGAACCCTATCATTTTCAAACATATTTTAATGTGCCATTGTTCATTGACTTTAGTGGGGGAAGAATTTGTCATCTTATTCGGTTTATTTTAAGACATTGGTGCATACGATGGAATGTAACGGCCGGTCAAGGGTCCAATTCACCATAGTCCTGCTACTGGACAATTGACAAACCTATAATTTCGAAAATGTTTTTGTAACTTCTGATGAAAGTTTACAACAAAATAATAATTATTCGTTTATTTTTTTTACATATCCATGTAAAATGTGGTTGATTGTCACTGCCTCTAAGCTTGGCCTTCCATGAGCACATAGCGTATCATTATGATGATACAAATAGAATCCAGGTTAAGGTCTGTGTGGGGAGGGCCCAATGAGCAATTGGATCACATTCGACGTTTCGTCAGTGGCCCATGGCTAAAGTTTTGGATTTGTTTCCCTTTACAACCGTACATTTATACACCAGTATTGACAAATTGACTCAACATTAAAAAGACTCTTTTTAAGGTCTTTCCATAAACCTAAACTTTTTCTCTGCGTTAAAATTGAAATACAAATAAATTCAGGTACACGGTAAAAAAATTAAGTCAATTTCCCGGTTATTTACAAGTATATTACAATATTCCGAAATTTGAAACCTCTTCTAGTTCTATCTGGACTTTAGAACCGATGGACCAAGTATGCTCCTGATTACAAATGCTTTTTAATGACAAACACTGCTTTTTATCTATTATGTTACTTGATTCAGTTTTATGACATTATATTACTATCTTTTTTCAATTTTTTGCGACCACCACTACTAAGGAGACTGACTAATATGAGATTTTTTTCATGACCCTATTTGTCAGCCTGTGTGTACTAGAAAAAATATTTACTTAATTCCATAAATTTTTACAATAAGTGCAGTATTTAACGTTAGGTGAAATAAAAGTTTTACCTACGCCCTTGATTTCAAGTACGGCGAAATAATATTACAGAAAGGCATTGATTGAATGTCATGCTCACAGACCAAAATTCCTGCCGGAGTTTTAAGCCCTATACGCAACGGGCCTTTAAAAATAGTTCTTACATATTTCCCGTGGTGTAATTTAATGTCGTGTCGTAAGAGGCCGACTCGAAAGAAGCAAAAGAAGTGGTAGATAGTTTTACATCGCCAGGGGCAGATATCACTCACCGGCACTTTACGGTGACGTATTCAGTTCCGTTTGAGTTCGTTTTCGTTTTAGACTGTAGTTGCTGGGTACTATATTTTTGGTAGATCTTTGCTATTGAGTGGTGGTGTTGGTTTCCCTTTTAGGGGTCTGACTTCGGTTCTTGATTAGAGAGTTAATTTCAATAAAGAACAAAAATTTACACAGCGTGTGCAAACTCGATTCATTGGCACAGATTATTCCTATCATTCGTGAATCACGGTTATAGAGCAAGAAACTGAATTATGTCGGATTTTTCCAACTTTCCGCAATAAAATTTTGGCTAATTCATATCTGACCTGAAATATGATGTGCAAAGAATGCTGGCAACATTGGCTTTAATATGTTGTTTCTATAAATTTTAGTGTAGTTTCGTATCTTCACATCCCCGCGATACTGGTGATAAATTGTAATGGACAAAAGTGGGTCATTTTGTTACGTGGATAAGTTTATTGAATGCGGTCCGAAAAAACTATTCGAATCAAATTCCGAATTCTCAAATACGATTCGGTTTTGCCCAGTTCTACCCGTAATAAAAATTACATTGGTGCCCAGAAATGGGCACAATATTTAAACCTCGTGTCGGGTAGTTGGTTTATGATAGTTATTGGAGGTGAAATTCGACCATTTTAGGACTGCGAAGTGACAACTTTTATGGAAAAAATATAGTTGTGAGCCAGAGGCGCTATCATGTAGTTCTACACTGTAAAAAAAAATACCCAAATCACTGGTCTCTGACAGTAATTATACTTGGCTGGTATTGAAAAAAAATTGACATTTTTGGCAAAAAATTACGGGTTGTTGATGGAACCGCACCGCGAAGGTTGCGGTCCATCAACAGCCCGTTATTCGCATAAATCTCACCAACGTTCGCGTTGTTTTAACTTAGGAAATATGCAATTACTGCAACATGACCAGTAAATTTACTGTAACTTTTGTTACTAGTGTATTATTAGCTTAGGTTAAAAACATCCACTCCCATCCTTTTGGGCAAATTTGTATTACAGCGTTTAGTGATAAACACCGCATTTGCGGAGGAGGTGAAGGACGGGCCATTCTCAATGGGTAAACAATACAACTATTTTCAACTATATTGTGTTTTGTGACACAATTCTTTTGTTAGAAATACCATTATAAAAATAAAACGGTTCAGTTTAGATTGATTGTCTTTTTCAATCGAAATTCACACTCAGCATCGAGCCGGAAAAACGAGCCTAAATGGAAACCAACTAACGGCCAATTTCAATAGCAAGAGCTGCTTAAAAAGATGTGAGTACCAGCAACTGCACCTCTAATCGAAAACCATCCCAAAAAACCGGACTCTGAACCACCATGGTAAAGTGCAGTGAGTGGTATCTGCCCTGGGCGATGGGTAGAACCATCTACCACTTCTTAGCTTTCTTTTAGGGACGCTTCTTACGGACTCATATGAAATACGTCAGTACTATTCTTGAGACCAGTACTTACAGGGCTAAATTATATTCAGGCCGTCTCTTCTGATTGTCGACTAAATGGATCATGGATGTTCTCATTCTTCTTCAATAATTTATCAATGAAAAAGATTAAAATTTGTTTAGGACGTTAATGGCTGGCAGAAAACTTTCAAATAAGGACAACCATATCAGATAAAATGAGTTATGCAACGCTACGGACAAAATCGTATTTTTTATCTCGATATTTGCTTTGCTGTGTTGCTCAAGTGTAGGTTTGTTCTACAATTATTTTCTATAAAATATCTGTTTTTGCCTTATATTTGCTTCCTTGCTCACACGAATATGAGTACTTCTGAGAAGCTTCCATATTTGAATTATCAATCCTTATATCCTTTTGCTTCACTATATTCAAGATATATTCAAAGATAATTTCTAAACCCCTATAGCCCAAGACATGCAACAGTTTATTATTACGTCATTATAGTTTCCTCTTACTGAATTGATTTAAACAATCTCAAGTCCAAGATAAATAAATATTTCACCAGCTTGAAGTGCCACGGCCCCGCCATCGGCATTAAATGATCGCCATGACCTGGAACTCACGGCACAACAACTCCAGGTTCGCATTGAAAAAAGGGCTATGTCGTTGGATCGCTTTTAGCGTTCTCCGTGATCATCCCGGCAAAAACGACTTAAGTGATGGAGTGTGTGATAAAAGATGGAATAGCGGCGACAGACTCTGTCATAGTCTTGCTTAGTTTGTTATCAACAGGTTTATCAGCTATGTCAATATATTTTTTATAAACATTAAATCGTTGAGTATGAATATAATATACGGCACAGCTGAAGTGTTGTTCAAGCAAGATAATTTTTTCAAAGATTAAATATTTGTAGTAGTCATTTTTTTAGATATAGGGTAGAAATTCAGGGAAAAACTCAACCGCTCTGCTTTTATGTAAACGTTCCTGTTATATATATTTTTTCAGTTTTATTATTCTTTAAAAGTGTGTCTATTGTAATACTTCGTAAGAATTTCAAATCAAGCCTTAATGTGATAAAAAAAACGAAACGACGCTGATATTTACATAAAAAGGGGAATAAAAATTGCATTAAAATAAAATAACAGTAGTATGGGGTATTGTCCATAGAGCTGGAATCATTTTTGCAAAAACTTTCTTCTTATAGTTTGGTAACAATTCTATCGCTTGGAATTCAGATTATTGACATTTCTCATTGAGTCTTGATATAAAACCAGTGAACTTATAATTGGTGTTAAATGAATAAGAAGCCGGCGAATGCATAAAGATTTTTCTTTTTGTTTTGACGTAAGTAAAGGTTTCTATGTTCCTAATTTTCTCCCACTCACTTATCACAAACCGAAGGCCACGTAATGACTGGTTTAAATTCAGCCTCCGATAGTTTTTTAAAAAAAACGTTTGTATCGGATAAAAAGTGAAGAACAAAGACAAAGGACTATTGCTCTTTTTCCCCGGAAACTTGCATCTATAATGAAAAACTGAAATGGACCCGCCAGCGAAAATGACAAAAGAGTGTGATCACTGCATTCCATGGATGTGAATTTATACCACATTTATTTAAATGTCGATAATATTACTTAGGCATTTATACAGAAGAATGTTCGGGTGTGACTATGATGCAAAACCAATCATTTTATGCATCCTTTTTTTTATTTATTTTTATTTTTCGATTTTTATCCTTGCTTAAATAGCCTTTACATATCAACCACGCCCATACAGCCGTACTGGTGCTTTTGACGTCGTTCTCTGAAAACAAAACAACCAGCATTTATCACGTTTCATAGAAGAATTATTATTTCCGAGTGTCAGATTTTCTATTTGATGATGTTTTGAAAATTGGATATTAAGTAGCTTCTTAGGGAACGAACTTAAAAGGACAAATTCCCAAACAATAATAAAATGAAAATATCGTATCGTTTAATGTGCCACTTATGTTTAATGCCATTTCTGGTCAAGAACTTGTTTTTAAACGATATCCTTTGCCAAACTGGAATTATATTATTGACATTTCTCAAGATGCTTGAATAAAAACCGTGAACTTTAAATTGGTGTTAAATTGGAAGCGGCGAATGCATAAAGATTTTC
>CAVMBJ020000021.1:38186-51020 GCA_963675895.2 Styela plicata
CGAGGGTCCCAGGGCCAAAGGGCGAAATCTTTGAAATTTCGAAAAAAATTTTTATGAAAAAATTAAAGAATTGAACATGATCTTTCAATGGTCAATAAATCATCACTGTAGATATTGTCGTATTTCCTTGAGATAAATTTCTGATATATGGGCGCAATATTACATCTTTCCTACCTTAATGAAATGAAAGGGCTCGAAAAATTGGATTTGCCTTTTTGCAAGACGGGTAATCGCTTTACAATTGGATGCAAATTACTCAATATTCGCCTTTTTCACGTATAGCTTGTCAATCCTGTCATGTTGATAAATTATTACTGTGCTTCGTGCAAATTTATAGAAGAAAAACAATGATATCAAATGAGCTGTAGGAAATACATAACATTTAGATAGTCAAATAACCTATAAGCCATACTGAATTTTCATGCCCAACTGGAGTTGTCGCAATACAAAAATGTTTTTGTCATGTTCTGAATTCTACGTAGTCAGTATAACATAATTCGCATTCATTGTCAAACAAACTAATATATATATCAAGAATGAATGCCCTGGACTCCTTTTTTCATTGAGTAAAATATCACTAGCAGTAACATCAAACAATAATAAACTATTTAAACGAAACAAGCTTTCAAAAGAGAAATTTAGCTTAGTTTTAAAAGTCCTCAACTGAAACTTCAACGTGGAATCATAGCTCAGCCTTCAACTGCAATCCTGCAATTAAATCTTCACTGTTTCAATTTCATTCGTCAAATTTTTTTGTTTCACTTGCATCACATCTCCTTCTCATGCTAACATAGAAAGGTTAGGTAGAAAAATTGGTGATGTCGCTTGGGTATATTATAATCCTTGCTCACTCAACAGTGACATCAATGTTCATGAATATTTCTTTTTTGGGACCCCTCCTGGTAATGGTGTGATGACAGTACTCCCTCCGCGCCTTTGGCTAAATCAATCTGATCGGGTACTCAATGCTTTATTTGAAACTGTTGGTTGTCACTATCTTTTTAGAATGGCTCTGCGCAATTGATTAGGAATCAGAGCTTCTGGTAAATATAGTTTGCATGGTGGCGTTTTTGTCTGTATCTTAGAACCATGTTATTCTCCTGTTTGTTCTCTTGAGAAATTTCCAATTGACAACTTCATCACCAGTGTTTCTAAAGTAACGCTATTTAGTACAGTCTTGTCCATGCTTTTGTTTAACTGATTTCCAATCCACAACAATATTTTTGTTCAAACGTGTTGAGCTTACATCATAAACGGTTTTTTGCTTTTTCCTAGCTCTAAAAGATGCCACACCGCCTCCCAATTGCATAAGGCAACCTAGTGAATCTCGGAGAAGTGGTTAAGCTCTGGTTCTCGTTGGCCTGCTCGGCTGTTGCTGTCCAAGCTTCCCCATATGTGAATGGGCCAGAAACCATCTAAAAATGTGATCAATTGAGCCAGGATTTGAAACTTAGAGCAACTGCATTACATGCACATTGTGATGCACACATAATTTGAGTTCAAATTTTGGCCAACCACACTTGTCTGAGAAGAAATCATCACAATGTGCTCTTAATAGAAGTGCGTGCTGGTTCGAGCCTTAAATTTTCCTTTGAATCACGATGGAATATAGAAAATTGGACCCCATTTCGTTTGGCACTCTCTTTCGCTGTGTCTGGTCCTTGGGGGGGGGGGGGGGGGGGGGGGGGGCTTATAACAATTATCCATCACTAATTTCCTATATTATCATAGACATTGTGAAGTTGTAAGTGCTTGAAACTTTCGTTCATAAAATAAGGTGCTAACCTGTGCCACATGGAGTATAAAAAAACTGCTTTCTAAATATAAAAAGTTGAGACAGAAGTAGGGAAGAATGAATCTTTTAGGCTTGCGCATTTGAATACTTTATGTACATTTTTGAGCTTCCCTCGTCGAAGACAATATGCTTTGTTAATCCATTCTTTCTGGATTATCTGTTTTGTATTTTGCATCCAACCTACATGCATTTGATCCATTTTTGGTTTAATGTATCTTGCTATGTATCTCAGTTCATGAAACCTATGCTTATGCATATGTTGGTAATAGCTGGCAAAATTTAAGCTTCAGGGATTTTCTTCTCAGAATTTTTTGTTTGGTCACAAGTCATGCATTGTCTTGATAGTCAGTTGTCCCCGAAAAGTTGCTTGTAATCTTGATAGTGTAAGAGTACTTTCTTGTACCCCGCCTTTTGCAGTACATACTTTTCTAATTTTGGAAGAAAGAATTAAGATGAAGCTGATCTTACACCCTTGCCAAAGTCACACTCATCAAGCTTATTTGAAGGGGGATGTTTTACCTCTGAGATCTGGTATTGCAAAGCCCAACAATCACATGCTGTGAGATTCGTTTGGATCGTTCTGAGCCATTTTTTTGTGCTCCACATTGCCCAAAGTTGCAAGAAAAACTTTTTCACCTATCTTACTTTTAGCTCTCCTTTGGTTGATTGTGGCCAGTCTCTCTCTTTGAACATCAAGGTAGTTTTTCTATTGCTCTTTGGCTTTTCTTGGAAGATTATCCCACTCACTGGTTGTCACAGTTTCTATTGCTTGCGTGTAACGAATTGCGAAGTCGATCAAGGAAATGAAACTGTCTTCTTTGTAATTGGTCCATTGTACCCCCAAAAAATAGTCTGTTACATTCTTTTCGGAACACTGTCGGCTCATGGAAAACAAGATCCTTACTATTCTGTCTTACATTGACAGATTTCAAAACTCATAGGTGGCAACGGCTGTCATTGTCCTTGCAGGATGCACAGGTCATTGTAGCTCTTTTCCAGTCCAGTCCTCAAAACGTCTTCTTACTGCTCTTGAGCTTCCATTCCCTCTTCCTTTTAACATAGTTTTGTTTTCTGTGCGCTCGTCGTTACTTTTTCTTTTTATGCGTCTCCACTCCTCTGGTAAATTTTTTGTCGCCCCCCGAGTACCCTCCCATGGACATCTAATCGTCACCAAAATTATGCTTGACTATTCACCAAAATGCGGGGTTGTGTGGAGGCGCGGGGGTCCTGGGGGGGGGGAGGGTGATTTATAACCTTTTACCACTTGGTGTGGAATGGCTTTTTTTTTCCATTGCACCATTTATCATTCCTGCGCTCAAAATGTTTATTCGGTCTACGTCCCATACAATATATGATCCCTGGTGCATGTATAATATGTCAGGATCATACAACTCCCCATATTTTTTTTAGTGCATCATTCAAAAACATTCCAAGTGATCAGATATTTTCTGTTTTTGACTTGATTTTATTTTGGAATCTCCCCCCTGAAGAATTTGGGCCATTCGCCTTCAGAGAGTGCAGTACCATCAGCAGAAGGAACATAAAATCTTGATTCTCATCATTTACTGTTTGACGTGATTAATCTTACTCCCTTTTTTTGGTGGTTTCATACCCATCAGAAGAGAAACTCGTTTTCCAGACCCGAATTCATCCAAAGCATTACTTGGATGATTGATACTACTGGCTCCTCATCTGAAATATCTTCAAGATGATTCCATCAGTGACCATCAACTTCTTGAAGGTTTGTCCCCATGAACAGTTGTCAAGAGTTTAACAGTCCCACAAATCCTGTAACAGCCCATCATCCCCATTCAATACTTTACCAGACTACCAGTTTGTGAACTGTTGACTGACAGTTGTTCCATGAACTATTGGATGTGGCTGCACTTTGTTAACGATTTTTTTCCTTTCTCTTGATTTGGGTCATCGAAAAATGTCTCCAATTATCATAACACGTAACACCAGTTAGAAAATGGGTTAAAGTTCTTGTTTGGGCTTGTTGCGTTGTCTCAATTTTTACAATATCAGACAGCATTATGGAATCAATTGTTTGGTAATATTTTAATTATTATCTATTTTTTAACCTTTATTCAAAAAAACAAACTTTCTTCAGATCACATAAGAAAGAGTTTATAATCTTGTGCAATATCAAATTGTGTAACAAATTTGCTGTAATAGTTCTCTAACCTAGTTCGCCGTGTTAGCTAAACTGGATTAGGATTCTTAATGCTCTCTTAGAATGATATTTTTCACACTAACTTAAATTTTGCAAGCCTAGATGATCCAATAGTCTGACTGTGATTGTTTTTTATTCTATGTACATACTTGACTGTTAAATAAACTCAAGCTCAATAAAGCTCAAGTCCCCATTCTAGTGCCTACACTAAAAACTTAGCTACTAAGAATATAGTTTTATGCCCATTACTATCAGGGATTACAGTGGAGAATGATTCAACGAACTTTACATCTCAAGATGCAAATGCAACCCAAGCCACTCGCCCTCCCAATTCAAAATAGAGAGACTTTTCGCTTGGACCCTGCTGAAGCAAAACTTTGTTCATTCAGGAGCCCTGGCCCTTTGCCTGCACACAATAATTAAAGTTGAACTGAAACACAAAACTAGCAGAAAAAACACCATTAGCAGGTATATTTTTTTCCCCTTTTTGGACATCACAATGGAAAAAACTAAAACAAAACGGCCCGAAAAACTCATATCATTCAGGCTATCTTGTTGTGACAGAAAAAAAAGGGCTAGGAAATTAAAAATCAGTCGCTTACTTTATCTAAGAAAATTTGGTTTGTCAAATGCAAACCCAGTTTCTGATATTGAAAAAAAAAGACCACTGACTTATATCCATCTTGACCCGGAAGGAATATTTGCTACTGTAAACAACAGAAAAAATGTTAGAAAGTTTCCCAAAATCGAAAAAAAAAAATACGTTTTTGCTTGATTTCTCTCAAACAGCTTTTTCAGGATTCCGCCCTTTTGTTTGCTGACCCAGTGAGTGTCCGAAATTTTGTTACATAGTCTATGGGCAGTGTTAACTAAAACTCTAATAATGCAGATTTTAATGCGGTCCTGTTCCCCCCGTGAACTGTAAAATCTACGTGCAAAACAGTCAAGTCGGATCTATATAAATTACTTATTTATAATAATAATGTTTTTATTCTCATTTTTGTCCCCCCCTCTGCAATAAATTATTCAGGGTGTAGTGGTCACTCCCAACTGAGGCTACAATTAGAATTAATCAGAAATTTGTCATTACCTTTGTAGATCTTGTTTGAAGGTCTCTTTAAGTTGAGAATGCAAGATTCTTGGGACCTCTCTTTCCAAATCTTTGACAAAACAGAAAAAAAGTGTTTGTCCCTTGCGTAGCTATCCGATGACGATGGTAACTCTATGTAAATTTAAAACTAAACAGTAACAAAGAACTTTCAAGAAGTTTCAGCTCCCTGCAAGACACCAAAATACATTCAGAAAATTGTTTGCACCACAAAGTGCAAATGCTGTTATGAATATGAAATTCCAATAATTTAAAATGAAGTTAACCAACAAAGAAGAGAGGTGGAAAACATTTTCCAGATTTACTAGAACATTGGAGCAAAGTTTTAAAACATGATTTTACAAAAATATTAGGCAAACCCCATTTTTAACTATAGCAGTCAGTCTGAAAATAAAAATGATTTAGAGAAAGGTCGAATGAGTGACAAAAGCACATGAGCTATACTACTGATTTTTGACACCCAGAACTCCCAGTTAAGTAAGTACAAATTTAAAAAGGATAAATTGACCGACAAGCAATTAATTTTATTTAAATAGAGATGTCCCAATTTGTACACACCTTTCTCACAAGATCCTTTCATCAAACAGTTGTTGGCAGTGATTTTCGAGATTCTGCTGTGCTAGCATTTCATCATCGATTATGAGCTCTTTCCGTAATGCCTTTTGTTGATGATTTTGCTCCACTGTATTTCTCCCAAATTTTTTCCTAGTAATTTGTTGAGGTAACAGTTTTAATTGGTCGATTTGGTGGAAAACTCTGGTCAATTTTGTTGCTTGTAAATGAATTGGTTCTGTTTTGTCAGCAAGTTACCCACATAGATCTCCTGTAAAGATGATGAAGAATATAAAAAAAAAAATTAAAAATTATGAACTGGAAAGGCGATTATTCTCAACTAAATGAAAACAAGTTTATATTTTTTATGGTAAACTGTGATATGGAACTTGCTTGCCTGTTTGCCTTTTCACTATTGATACTCCAAATCCCCAGATAACATCCATCAAAAAAAATATTTTCCTTATGGCGTTAGAAACGAAAACGAAAATTTTTGTAGTCTTCAAATAGCAGTTCCCCCTAATTTCTCCGTTACATGGTTGTTTGATGAAGTAATGCAAAAGCAGTTCCACAAATGGAGAGATGATCACTTTGCAGCCATTTAAGGTTCCTAGATTGATGCTTTAGGTCCCCCCAAATTATGCTGTATATTATAGTAGTACCTGTATTGTTGAACGGACTTCCTGCTTTGTTGCAATCTGTATTTTTTTTAAAATTGCAATCTTCTTCTTTGCTTTCTCCAATCCTCAGCTGTGTGGTCTATAGGTGGGTAGGTTTCTTATTCCATGGATGCAAATGCCAGACACAAAGAGATGAACAACTTGTAAACCACTTACACACCTAAATAATATAAATATTTAACTGTAAGTTGGTCGAAAAAAAATGGGTTTACTGATAACACAGTTTTTTTTAATATCATGTTTTTTTTAGCACAACCCTGGCAAATGAGTTTGGTGTGAAACATGAAAAATTGGTGGTTAAAGTATAACTACGATAAATTTGCAAACATTGGAAGTAACAGACATTATTTCAGAAAATCTGACATGAATAGGCACTATAGTCATTTTTCAATTTAATATGCGGTTATGGTCCCAACGTTTCATTGATCATGAGCCTTCGCTCACTTGCGCATATGGGTTGACAAGTCAATTTTCCTGCCAACAATGAACGGTTGCAGAAGAATGTAGGTCCTTATGTGTTCTTCGATGAAATGCCAGTAGTGCCGATTGCCAGAGTAATATTAAAAAATATGCTTTTTTCTGCTTTAGTCAACGCAAATTTTGTGGTGAGTATATACTGATAGCAGCATTTTGTAAAAATTTTTTGAAATTTCATGGATGCATTGCTTGCTCGCATGAATAGTCTCTCGCAATGGTCCACAATGAGCCGGGTCACATAATTGAGGCCCCTGAATCTGAAAAACTCGACCTGCCAAAACTGAGTAAATTAATGGACTCTGTGACGTGACTAAAACTAGGCAGAATTCTTTTATCTTTGCCTCCAGTCTAGCCTCCCGCTAAACATCTTACCAGTCTAGAGGGTAGTGATGGAATCTGGTCCGACTCTCCCAACTGTCAAAATCTACTTCTCTATTGTCGCATGTTGGCTAATGTTGCATCATGTATTTGCACATCCTTCCCCCCTCTATCCTGGTTATAACTAATTGCTTTTAAAAGGACTATGCAATTGGGAAAAACATTGTTTTCGATCTTCTCTTATCTCGATCATGACTTGTCAAACTTTGTTTTTAAAACTATTCTGCTGCAGTTAAAAAACAATTTTTAACTTACGAATGTCTTGATATTTAGTTGACTCACAATGGTAACTCGCATAAATTTATTAGGAATAATTGAGATTGAGGAGTTGGGTAGTTTGTTGAAAAGTACTTTTCGATGCAAAAAAAAAGACGGTAAGCTCTCGCTTATTATTACACTATAACAAATTATGGTGAACTGACATTCCTAGCCTACTACCACCAGTCCAAATCCTGTTCGCGATCTACATGCTACACTTGTCCTAAAATACCTAGGCAGTGGCATCTGGCAACTTCGCTTGTTAGGCCACTCATAGCTGAAAAATGTTAGACTATTCGTTATTTTCGGATTATTTTGGATGTACAAAATATTAAATTAAAAGTACCTTATTACCACAGTTAATAGGTCGAGGATGGAGGGGAGTTTTTTTCTGCCGTTGAGGCTTGGTTTGCAAGTCTTTGCTGGGGGAAGCACTGGTGGCTGGTTGTGTTAACGAAACTGTTTGCCACTGTGAGTAATCCTAAAATATCACATTGCAATAAATAAATCAATTAGCGTAAACTTATTACAAGCCCTACAGCAGCAAAAAATATAGCTTTGAACATATTGTTAACATAATAAATAGTATTTCAGCTAAAAATTTTTTAAAGAAACATATCTACTGCTTCATTGATTTTGGCACAATAGCACACAATTTTCAATAATAGGATTTCATTTTTAATCCTGCTGGAGAGAAAGGCCCGAGAATATGGCATAATAAATATGGCCAAAACCATCATGTGGCCATACAAAAGCAGATCTCTCCGCATATAATCATATCCCTCCCAGGATTCCAACCTAGGATGCTGGAGATGTAGTAGCTCAAAACATATTCCTCATGATTTACTGACACTGTGCTATAACCGGCGCACGAAAATAACAAATAATTGGTAGGGAGATTCAATGACTCGAGTTAGCCTGGAGAATACTTGAATGCTATAATTACCTACCCACATCATTAACGAACTAAATATGAACAGAATTGGGCCTTAAAAGTAAGGTTTGATAATGTATATGCAGCATTCGCTCTTCCGTAACAAAAAACCTTCATTCCAGATCCTCGTGCTGAGTACACTTAGAAGATGAGGGTAGAAATAGAGCGACAGCGAATACGCCTTCATTTGTGTCGGTGATGGCGGTTCCCCTTGATCGATGCTCCTCGTTTTTGCATGGCTACGTCTGGAGTACCTGCACACGCTAGGAATATAATAACCCTGTATTGACCAACTAAAAAAGGATAATCTCTTGTTGGAATTTAAAACAGAATAACTGATGTAATATTTGAACTGTCAAAACATGAAAGTTAATTACACTATGTTTTGCAATAAGGAAGAGTACCAACATACTCCAGCAATATTTTTGTCCAGAGTATTTGGCAGTAATTCGACTTGGTTTTATAGACCGGTAGTTTGGAAACTTGATTTAATTGTTCTTGGACCATAGGATAGGGAGTGGTAACTGCAAACAAATAAGAAATATTTCCCTTTCTAGGCGGTATGTGGTGTAAATAGCTCAGATCCTTGTGAATTATGATCATATATTGTCAGGTCTCATTAATTGATGTTGATCGCCCAGGTCGAGTGTACTGTGTTGTTGATTGATTTTATGCTCTGTTTTAAATTCAGGGTGCGTCCTATGCCAAATTTTTTAAGTTTGTTTGTTACAATGTAGATGAGTGAATGAAAGGGCTCCCACCAATCGAATCATGTGATTTATTTTTGTTGTTCCCACGAAATTTGTTGATATTAATTTAGGTATGTTGATGTCCGAGCATTCATAACACACACCACGTTATTATGTTGTTGTGATAACATGCCAGGTGTTGATAGTATGTCATTGATGTGTATTTAGGGTAAGATTATAGCGCAATACCAGTTTATTTAAGGTTTTAGCTCTCTGCTTCTCCGTTTTCCATCATTGTGTGTGGGTGTTCTTCCATTTGTATTTGTGTTATCGACGGAAACGGAATTAAACTACGACTTACCGAGTTCAGAGTCACTCAACTTTAACAATCTAATGCTTCTAAGATTTAATCTTGCGGGAGGCTGGTTTTAAGTCATGGCAAAAAAAGGGGATTACTCTCTTTGAATCTCCTTCTCGTTTACTACTCGTCCTTCCCTGGCACGTTATTCCCTCCGTTTTGTTTCAAGTGCGCGTGCAACCGGTCCCCTAGTCTCAATCGGTGCACAACTCAGCCAAAAATGCTTCAAAGCCCACATTTTGTACCTGGTATAATATGTGCGGCGTTGTTGACCTTATGTTCAGGCTATATTTCCGAGCGCTAGAGGTTCTCCCGGCCGATAAAAAAAAAAAAACGAAATCCTATAATTTTATCATGATCGACTCTTGTAATGTGATATCTCTATTTGTTTTCACAGTGGTGATGAAATTCAAAGTATGTCTATATATAATATGGTGAAGAGCATCGCTAGGACTCGTCGCGTACCGGCAATTGCAGGAAAAAGAAAACAACCAGGAATATAAAGTCCTTAGCTAAACTTACACTTCACAAACCAGACTACTCTGGTACCGCTGAACCGATACGTTACAAGCGTATCCGGGTACCGTAGGGAATGTTTTTAAATCAGTTCAATCTTACTTTAAATTATACATGGAAAGTTTTCCCTTCCAATTGCTTTCTATAATTTCGGATTGGTTCTTTTCTGGTGTCTTGATGAATCTGCTGACGGCTGCCACTGGCCCCCAGTTAGGAAGAACAGCTGCTTCGAAACATGTGGAACGTTAGGCATTTTTGTTTTGCTTTAGATATACAGATAATTTTGTTGTTCCTTATGTGCAGTTCATGCTGCGAATATTTCTATGGCAATAAACCAGAAACGAACTTTGACACTATCACGACGTCTGTAATAAAGGTACGGTAAAGATAGTTTTACAATCTATAGTGTGAAAACGTGGAGGCAGATAGTCCAAGGATCCATGTGGCTGTAAAATAGGACAGAAATCAACATTTGTCGAGGTGAATTCGAAGTATAGGTGATATATAATTTAGTTTAAAGATCAAAATTTTCATAAATCGAATGATTCCGTCCAAATTTCCACTTACCAAACATACATTGAGGAGTGACAAAAATAAAGCATGAGTTTTAATACATTAGTTCGATCTTTTTCTAAAATCTGTTGCTTTGATATTAGTTTGGCTCATGTATATAACGTACACGACGTAATCAATCTATACCTTTTTTTATTAGTTTTATGATGATCTAAATTATTAATTAATCACCCGAAAATTCGCAGAGAAAATAATTGAACAAGCGCTACCATGGAAAATTTACTAGTTTATCCCCTATTTGGGTTTTACCCGATTTCGGATGCAAAGATTTTTTTGTAATTTTGTGCCCACTATCTAGCAGTAGCCCGCAAGCATTTTTTGCAAAATAATGAATCCAAAATATGAATCACTTCATTTCTTTTCACAAAACTTTATGTGTATCTTCCCATCAATATAAGGAAATAATCGAGCTTTGCTAGGTAACAACGATTTTGTTACATCAGTACGACCTGAAGTAACAATCACTGGCAAAAATTTTAACGAAGTTTGAACAACGTGTTCTAGAACGCCTATTATAATTATGGTATAAAGAAATTTTGATTCAATACATGACGACATCCAATGGCCGTCCTCAAACTATTGGCAAACATACAATCAATATACGTTAATAGGGCCAGGTTATATTTCCCATTTTTTAATAGAACACGTCATCTAGTACCACGATTGTAGGAAGTGACTTTTCAAATTAGGTTTACTGGTTTAAACCATTATTTGAAGCAACACCGCTAACATCAGATGTCATACAAATATATAAAGGCTTGGGCCAAGATTTGATTTGATAAGCATACAGATCTATTCGAATCATTCGTGAATCGGTCATAGAAACTATAATTTGCTATAGCGGAGATGGACGAGAGAGAGTCATTTTAAACGACGTATATGCATTATGTTATTTATTTGTAATAAAAAAGCCCTCCGCCACCCTTCAGACTTGGAGTTTCTTAATGTATGAACTTCCTTCCCAAACTTTCCGTTTGGGGGACCAATTTCTATTGACCGTTGAATAGTAGAGATGGTAATAAATAAAAAATGTAAAATACACGATGCTATATTTTTGAGGAAAGTATCGAGCTGATAATGACGCATAGAATTGTTAGGGATTTGTTTTGATTAACAAAACGTTTGAAATAAACTAATTTTTGACCATGGACCCCGTTTTGTTTTTGGATAGAAATATTTTTAAAATTGTTGGATGACTTAAACCATTCCTTTGCCCTGATGAAGAACATCTGGATAGTCATATCCCCTCCCGGACACGTTGGCAAAACTATAAATATGGGTTATTTTGCTCATCACTCGGGTGAGACAATTTGATTCCACTAAATGAAGTTCCTCCCTGGTGGCAATCACTCAATCTTGAAAAATCCTTTCACACCAATAAACTTACGTTTAGAAACAATTCTTAATTTTTGATTTATTAATTAAACGTACCCCCCGGTAAATCGCACCGAATTAAACTGCGCCTATGTGGAATTCCACCTAGTACACTGTTACACCTATTGAAAATTGCTCCCGTTTAGTGTTCTACCGCTCTGTGAAAATGCCTCACTATTCCAAATTGCTCACCTCACCACTCGTCCAGGTGGCGATTTGTAATCCCCACTGCGTAGTATTAATGTGCAATGGTTGCAAATTTAGCTGGGTAGTAAAGTTGCATCTTAAGGTGTAATGCACGGTGTACAATTTCACTAGGTTAAATGAAATACAACAGGGAGAAAAATCTTACTGGTTTAGATTCAATTGGGATGTATGACTATTCAATGGATACAATTCCATTACGTGCGATGGATTTCTGGGCACGATTGAACTATGATAGCAACTCCGTTGAATTAACTTAGGATCAAATTTTCACTGTGTGGGCATTCCTGCGGGAGATCAATAATTCCTGGGTGCATTTCATCGCGTGCAAATAACCATGGATTGCACTTCATCATTGAGATGTTTACTCCCGCATGGCCGACTAAAAAAATCCCAAAATTAAATTTTTCAAGAAAGCTTTCAAACGTGGAAGGAACAATCGCAAAAAATTTTCGCGTGTTTTTGGCGCCACAACTTCAATTTAATTTAGCCTTATTTAAGGCCCTGTAAATTATGTTTCGTTAGCTTTTTCGTCGTTTCGGTTACTCGAATTTTGAGTATTTATTTTTTATAGAAAAATTCAATGAAAAGATTATTTCACAACGAAGGTTTTGTTGCCTTGGGCGGGGCCGTGACGGTTTTGATGTCTATGATTCTTAATCTCTAAATTTTTTGAAAATTTCACACAATCGACATAATCCTAACCGCGAAAAATATTCTCTAAAAAGATCATTCATTTCATAATCTTAAAGGTATCCTCAA
>CAVMBJ020000021.1:51120-63963 GCA_963675895.2 Styela plicata
TGTTCGCGGAATGGATGGAATTAATCTTTAATTATTTCAGACAGAATTTCGCAACTTCTATTTTGATCTTTTCGGGAAAAATGTATCAAAATCGAATTTAAAAAAAGTCTTCTTGCTTCTTATTTTGTACAGCTTTTAGTTAAATGGATAAATTTGTTTTTACAAGTGGTACGGTTTACTACAGTATGGTGGGCATGCATTTTTTGTTTCTGTAGCATTTTATTGTTTTTCTCATGGAGATGCGTGTAGTTTTTCCTCTGAACATTGTAAAGTGATGGACAATAGCACTGTAAATTACTTTTGTATAGAAAATATGTTCAAGACTACTATACATTTACTAACCAAAAAATATAGTTCTTTTAGTTCTGTACAGTAATGTCTTTATTTAGGACTACATCAATTAGGGGGCTGGACAAAACCGAAACATTTAGAATTCGGATTTGATTCGAATATTTTTTTTTTTCGAATCGAAATCGAATCAAAAAATTCCATGTGAAATATAACATATATAAACCATTTTTTCCATTTTGCGCATACTCGTCTCCAGTGTATAAAACCAGTTGCAATTTTGATTTATCTCGTGTTTTTTAATTCACACTTCATGTCTAAAACCAAAAATAGTCGATTGCATATTGTCGTTAAATTAGGAAAAAAAAAAAGTTTAGAAGTTTATAGGTATTCTATTCTATGTAACGATTCACGACTGGATTCTTAGATAAATTTTAATTCGAATCGCCATCGATATTCGAATCCAACCCGAATCGATTTGCCCAGCCCTGCATGTAATATGGTTTTTTTTTTGGTCGGCACTATTCCATTCCATTCAATAATTGGTTTTTAAATATGATCTATGCTGAGTGATCATGCTTAGATCTATGATGTCTATGTTATCGGTAAACACCATCGATAGGCTCTGATTTTCTACCTGGGTGAGGATGTTCTGTCAGCAAACGGCGAAAACTTTGCCCTCTTTTTCCTTTAACAGATTTCATACGATACCATGGGGGAGCATTTCCACATATATTCGTATATTATCAGCTTTAGAATCAATTTCTTTTCGAATGCAAAGAAGATTCCCGGATTTCACTTTTTTTCTCGGTGGGACAAATGCTACCCCCACCAATAATATTTGTCGTCATACCCATCTAAGATGTGCGCTCGTTCTGTTCAGTATACTGCAAATATAAAAAAAAAATGAGATTTGAGCAGATCTCAATTAATCAATGTAAGTGATCAAATAATGAATAAAAATGAAGCATACTGGGAAAGCAATCGAAGTACGCGTTGTTTTAAAAGCCGTACTTTCAGCCTTTGGAATAGAATAAGAAGAAATTCGTCGTGGGCGACAATGGCTTAGATTTAAGAATTATTTGCATTCTACGTTTGGATATACACATTTCAAAAACTAAGATCTTGAACATTCTTTATTCGAATTTTTATCGCTACCTACTAAAATGATTAACGTTAAAAATGTTTTTATTACTAACTTTTGCCTTTTCTTGTGATGATTTTTCCATAAACCGCTCTTATTTCGATCTTCCGATCCGAGATCACGGATATTATTTTCTATTCAGACATGAATGCCAATTGAGGGTGATTTTGATGTGCCTGAAACATAAGTGGAGGGAGTGACAATTTTTTTTTCCAATCCTTACGCATCCCTTCAGGCCAACATTTTGTTCCTTTTCTTCAGCATCTTTTTTCTGATATCTGTAGCTGCAATTCAAACGTTATATCGCAATATAAACTCTGTTCCCATCTTCACACTTTGTATACGGAACCTGCGATGTTCGTGATTACTGTTGTATCCCATATTTGATATAGTTTCATAGAATCATTTTCTAGAATCAGCATCACCACAAAGCCTCTTCTACCAATTTGTTGTTCATTCAATTCCATCCTATCATTGTTAATGTTGTACGGTTTGCAGTAAATTAGATTGTGTACAAAAAGATATGTTTTTTAAAAATAATCCTTGCCATGATTTAACGTCTTTCTCAAAATGATTCATGTAATCTGTTTACGAAACCATTATATTTTTTTTCACGGTATACTCTTGATCCACAACTGTTAAATTCAATTCAGTATATAATATTTCACAAAATGCAGTTTTGCACAGACCTTTTTTTTGTTACAACGGCTTTTCTGTAGGCTTGAAGTCAAAAAATACATTCTTAAAATCCTCAATAATACTCAGTTCTTTTTGTTTAACAACCGGTTCACTAGATCCCGCAAACATTGGAAATTTAATCGCCCCCTTTGGTTCAGATATTGTGAATCTATTTTTTCTTAATGTCGAAGTAACATTTAAAGATTCTGCTTTTTTCAATATTTTCTTGATGTATTCACAAATTAGCATGATTTTTTTTCTACTTTTGTAAAAATTACCGATGTTTTGCGACATCTTTCCAACACGCTTTCTGATAAAAACCTGGAGATTGATTCTTTTGATTAGTAAGATTGGTTTTATTCATTTGAATCCACAATATGCCCCGAAGTCCGACATGATCCGTCATTTGTTTCTTTAACTTGTTATGACAAAAAAATTGTGGCGGTTACTCCTCTGCAAACTCTGTTAGATATGATTTTAAGATTGTATGGGATTTCGCCCAAATAAGAGATTGTCTTTTCAGGTTGATGGATGACCTCACAAGTATACTTGTGTTATTGTCCAAATCAAATCTTGGTCCTTATTTATGAGTGCCCGGTTTAAATCTTGACCTTAAATGATTTCCATTTCGAATCATTCCGGGTCTGAAACGATCATTTACCTTAAACATTTCAGTAACTCAAAAAGTGAATAAAATGGGCCATCAATGACGTCATCCTCTGTGCGGAATGGAAATAGGGGTTATATGAAGATGTATTATTAAAACTATTATTAATATAGCACAAAATTCTATTCGTGTAATATGTGCCATATTCGTAATAGGATGAACTAGCATCGAAACTTTGAATGCCATATGAATTGACAAAGATTTTTTACCATGGATGATGTTCTCGGACAACCCTTCGAATGCTGAACCGCTTGAATTTAGCGATGGTCGCTTTTTCTGATTAAACGTTTGAACCCTTTTCAATTTCAGGGTATACCACAAACCAGTTGCCGTCGCAAAATTTTCAAACAGGTCTTTTGCCGATCGTGAAGATGAAAGAACATTTTGAGAAAAGTTTACTTGGAATGCTTGCAGAAATAACTAGATCACTTTTTGTTTTGTTTCATTGATCCTGATAAATATCTAAATAAAACATGATTTGTGATATTTTTGTCCATCTTTGTTCCATTGTACCAACCTTGATGTATATTGGGCGATACCGTCTCAAAGTTTGCCACGTACGAAAAAATTTTTTGCTTAACACATAAGATTCGTGTGCCGAATTTGCAACTCGCACCAATATCTACCAAAAAATCTCGTAATTAGGTACAGGTTTCGCTCCGAAATCATGCTTGGAAATGGCCGGCAGTTGGAATAATAGATTTCTCTGCCTATATCATATAGTTTTTTATTCATTAATGCAAAAAATAATATATCACTTTTTAGCTGCGATGTTATAAAAATGATTATTAACATTATTTATTTCAACATTCTTTTCTTCCCATATGCAACTCACGGTTCTGAGTATTGGCATTACGCTGTACGAAAAAATTTCAAAACAATTTAGAAAAAGTCAAATTTTTAACTTCCGGTTTTATGATTATCAACATAGAAATTGATTTTTCAGCTGAAATTTTGCAGGGCCTTTTGTACCTCTAAACGTTCAATTAATTTTCCATTTTTCGCGTCCCACAATTCACGCAAATTTCACTTACTTTTGCCCTTCAAACATGATATTATCCCTGATCTGCACTCTGCGGGGTTTCTTAATGCTATGTAATACCACGAGCTCAAATATGTTGCTGAACTTTTGTGCCTAGAAAAGAAGTACCACACAAAGTACCAACACCCGATTAATTTATGTATTACATTTTTCAATGTAATAGTAAATGAGGGTATAGTTCAAAAAATGCAAATCAAGACACTTTAATCAAGATTTTTTTGTTACTTGTTTAAAAAGGATAAAAAAAAAGAACTTTTTAGTTTGTAACTATTCCTCATCATAATTTCTTTTTTACCGACGTTTCGGGACCTCTTTCATTCTTACAGCGAATCGGGGTTAAAGCAATTAACAAATGGGGCGCGTGATGTGTAAAAAAATCAGCATTTTACCGTGTATTGGAATAAAACCATCGATAAATACGAAATACCCAAGAAAAGCGACCGGAAAAATTTGATATTTCCATCGTTCTATATTACCAATTTGAAATGAGCTAGCATGAAATGTCAGGGAAATAAGATTTAAAATTTGACAATAACGTTTGTAACCACTCGTGTTGTGTTTGTTCCACCTGAAATCATGTTATACGATTTAGATCGTCCTCTGATGAAATTTTTTTGTCTTCACTCAAATATTCGAAATCATTTGGTCATTATTGGGCCTTCAATTGCCGCATTTAATCATCTAAATTGATTTTTGCGTGGCGACCGGAGAGTATCACGAGACCTGGGAGAATTCGCCCTCGTTAATTTTTTCAAATCCATTCGCTTCTGTGTGATTCTCTCTGTGTTGTTTATTGGTTGAAGTTTTAGGTGGAGGGATGTTTGTTTTAAGTTGACTACCCAATGTGAGGGGAAAATGGTTAGATTTGGTTTAGGGCAATTTTGTATTATGAAAGCTTTAAGCTTAGCCTGTCCCTAACGGGGGCACCTCCCCTGGTTTTATCGAGTTGTATAACTTTTGGGTGTAATTTGTTCTTCTTGGACAATAGTTTAATGCCAGTGACTTTTGCATCCACACAGGATTATGCTCGGGCAAAAAATAAGAATTTGCTGGGAATTTTTGCGGACGATTCTTTATTTTAAAATCGCGCGGGGGTTAATGTCATGTAGAGAGCTCTTTTATTTTAAGGTATTTAGGCTTTAAGTATATAGACTGATTGTTTTTCTTACATTGGGGGATGTTAATACCATGGATATGGCCTAGCATGACCGGGGGCTTTTGTTTGCACTTAACGTTTGTCCACGCAGTATTTCTCTCACGGACGCGATTAACCCTTGGCTGACGCTCTATCTGGTCTGTAAGTATGAGCAAATTATACGATTGTTTATATTTTTTCAGACAATTAAAATCTACTGTGCTCCCACAATTATTTGAAAAATCGCACTCCGCACTCGCGCAGAATTAGTACGTAAATACCCAAGAATGTAATTTGCTTGCAGGCATGCCATTATTCATACGCTGCAAAACAAAAGGTGTATTTGTCACAATTTTCCTCCTTGCGTTTGCACCATAACATAATTTTGTAATGGGCATAATCTTGACGCTCGTAGTTCGAGGAATTTTGCTGCAAGTGTGTTTCTTTGTATCCATTCATTCCGCTGCTCTGCTGAAACATTTTCAAGCATATATACCAAGTTGTTTACTGTTTTGTATTTTCAGTATAAAACTTTTAGTAAACCACTGAGTTCGTTGGGGGGGCACATCCCCCCCCTGAATTGCTGACTAAATCTCTAAGTAAACTGGGCTCTTAAGCCATAGTAATGTATTAAAATCTTTCGCTGGAATTCCACTAGTTTTACGAAGAACTTGGAGCTACTGGTCCCAAGTCTGGAAATTCGTTGACGGAAAACGTGTTTTTAGTACAAGTCACGTAATGGATTGTGTTTATGCTCATCAAAATAAAAATTTTAGTCAAAGGGAAATTAAAGTTTCACCATCGTCAACTTTTTGTCCCCGAATTAGGGAGTGAAAGTTTTACTAAGCACAAGACCCCGTACGGCTTGTTGTTATACATAGAATATTGCGCTAATTAGTAATAACTATTAAAAAAAATAATTAATAATGAAATGCCTTCATCTACCAATCAGATATTTTTATTTTTTGCCAAAAGAATGGGTCACCGATGAAATTGCGTCCCGGACGACGAAACGAGTCCATCAGTGACCCATACATAACAAAATGCACCTTAAAACAAAATATTTTCCACTTACTAGGATGACAACACATGTTTGCCATCCTCCGGAGTACAGAATTAGTTTTAGTGTGGTTGATGAACAAAAATATATTTTCACAGCATTGCACCGCCAATTGTTTTGGTTTATATTCCCCAAACCGACCCAAATGAGGAAGAAATTAAGTGACCGGCCCCCCCAAATGAGGAAGAAGGGAAGTGAGGCATGACTGTGACGCAGTCCGTCTGTGGCTCATGCTTACCCTAATTGGGTATCTCGGGCGCTCGTTGGTATCTATCGTTGAAGATTTCTGTCTCGAATTCGATTTTCCCATCCCCCCATCAAACTCAACTTGGCTTCACTCAAGCTCGACCCAAACCAGAAACTTTTTCAACTCCCTAAACTTTCCAGCGTAAACTAACTGTATCTGAGATCCACCTTATATTAATGTATATTAATAAAATACAGCAGTTTGATTTTCTACGATTGAAATATCAGTGGAAGTTTTCTTTTTTTCAAATTTTAATACTCTTTAAGGTTAGTCTATTAAATTAAATATGGCTTTTCTTCGGGTATAGTTTTCAATTCGTCGGTGGCGATTTGGACAAATTTGGGAATACCTTCCCATCACGGGTGGACGCGTAGGTCAATATATGATCTATTTCAACCCCGGGCTACTTTTTCGATATTGACATAGTGTTTGCTGTCATGGGAAACTGCCCCTTTCATTTTCACCTCTTTTACACGATCTTTCGAACCCAAATTCAACAAGTGCGAACCAGATCAGCTCGCCCTGAATATATTTGAAAAATAATACTGAATTATACTAACTTTATGAATGTGGCAAACATCCTAAAACCTTTCAATTCTAGTAAAAAGTAACGGGTTTTGCCTAGTTCTACCTATTTTTCTGGTTCCCCAAGTTTACTTTCAAAAGTACTTTCACCTGTTTCCACAGATATCTGATTTACCCAGCTGAACTTTCCCGCCTAATTTTATGTTTGAATCTTATATTCATTGTGAACATCTTTTGAGATGAAAACAATTCGGTGCTTTTAGTTTTTCAAAACCACTAAAAAATGTCCTAAAAGCGGGCTAAGCGACTATTACGTAGTTTACCTGGTTTTTCATCTAGGTACTCACTTCTTAGTTTTTAAAAATGAAAACAAGGTGCGTAGTAAATACGTCACCTAGATTCCCTGATATATTTGTTTTACTTTGTCTAGTTTACGTCAAAAAATATGTTGTTATCACTAGTTTCTGACTATAGTACTCAACATGCCAGTGGTTGAATCACTGGTTGACTGTGTGTATCGCGCCCGATAAAAGATATGCCAGTGACTCTGAATCAGTATTTTTTGTTAAGAATGGACTACAGATTCACTGGCTGTCAGCATAATCCGCATGTATTTCAACGCACGCGCAAAAAACTAACCCAATAGGTAATTGGTCGTGCGAAATTCTAAAACGCCTTCAACAACATGCAAAATGAATTCCGGCATTTTCTCGAAATAGAGAAGGATTATAAAGAACGGGCATACTCAAATGTTCATGGCGTCGGTGTAATTAGTTAGTGCCAGCAAAATTGGCGCACCTGTCCCTGAATTTTTTATATGAAACGGTTTTACAAGAGATTTAATTCTAGAACACTATTAAAAAAATATTTCAAACCCATTTTAGTAGCGCTTTTATTAAAGTTACAAATGTATTTCAAAAAAAAATCATGCTCCTGACATAGTTTCGACTAGATATTTCACCTTGTCATCGACCTTTTTTGGAATAGGCTTGAAGTATTTACCCGAGGTGCGGAACGTTTTTTAGCTCAGATATATTGGCGTAGCTCGCCATCAAGAATGCGTTGCTGAGCGAGCGCGTGCAATACGAAATGAAGTTTAAGGGAGCGGCAACGATCTGTCGCTTAACAATGGTAAGATTAATGGACATTTCGATCAAGTGCGTCTAAGGCATCCACATTTTAAAGAAATCACATCATTATCTCGTCATTCAAGTACGACATCTTTATTTTGCAAAGAATAAGGCACACGATGAACGTGTCTAAGCGGGACGACTCGTACTTAACAAAACATGTTTGGACAAAAATATTTGTGACTGGAATATAGTTGGGTGGTTAAATCATGAAAAACGACAAACTCCCTAAACTAAATGTTCTCCTGATATTCCTTTTCGTATTCATTTTAAACAGTTTTTTTTATTTATATGTTTTTTATTCTGTAAACTACCTTATTAACGTTAAGAACATTTTGTGATAAGTTCGAATGGAATATCCGAGTTAAAATAAATGGCCAGCTTTGACCGAGCAATATCTTTGACGGCCATTATGTGTATATTTCTGTTTTTATTAATCTTAGCTTGGCATTCGCAGATTTCATTTCGTTTTTGAAATCACAAAATCTTCGAAAATGTCCGGAGTAAATTAGGAACAACATTTTTAACTATACTGATTTGATAATTATTAATTTTAAATAATCTTTATTTTCGATCCTGCTTCCAAATTGAACTGCTTTTTCATTTTAGTCGCAAACTGCACCTTTGTCGACATCGACATTTACAGCTTGTTTTTCCCACGCACCATCTTTCCCATTCATATTTGTCGTATGGTGGTTGTTGACGGCACTGGACAATACAACCATTCTCACTTTTGCATGTAGCCCGGCCGCTGTAAAATGTGAACACACTTTTATGTAAAAATTGTTTTCATAAAAACTGTTCCATATATCTCTATATACAATTATCTTTCTTCCTACGTTTTGCGCCTATTTTTTTAATATTTAAGCAGCCCACAAGTATACACAGAATTGAGGCCCATTTATGCAGGCAAGCAAGAGTGAGGTAGAGAATATTTATCCTTTGCTGAAAAGAAACCTAGAAAGGAAACCAACTTCTGAATTAGATATGATTTGGGTGAAAAATCACTCGGTGGTGCATAAAGGAACACCAGAAAAAGAATGACAACCATCTGACACAATAGGACAAAGATGGAAAGTGTGGGTGAAAAAAAAATCACCCGGAAAAAAAACATCATCGCCTAAAAATAAACTATGACAATACCATGAGTAAGTTATTGAATTTGTTTCCAACATTAAACTTACCGTTTGCAGTTGCATTATTCCTGCTGGTCCGAAAGCAAGACATTCATTTTCCTTGTATTTCTTGTTTTGATGCATTTTCCCTTTTCTCGTGATGCATGATCCTATGAAGTATTCGCACAGGTGACAAAGGCACGAACAGAAGAATATTTTGACATAGAGACTGGAAGCCTGACCCCACAAATGCCAAATATTAGACGGCCAGACCCCTCCCTAAATCAGTTACAATTATGATAAAATTGCAAAAAGTCGTTAATTTTGCCCGTCTTCGGCAGGATTTGCCTTTTCCCTGCTCTCTAAACCCTTTAGAATGGGTAGTTGTTTGAATCGATGCTACTAACAGGATAGACCCGCGTCTCATTTCGACGCGATCCTTCGGTGTGACACATACTTAACAAATGATGTTTTCGGTAAGATTTATCCGATTGGCTATTGCGACCAAATCTTTCATCGCTATAATAAAGAATCCCGGTCAATGTATCGGTAATCTCGCGAGTATCGGTGGTTTTTGAGAATATCAGTATTGACATCGCCCAAATTTTCATCGCTAATACGACTTGACCGATATCTGTTACATATGGTTGAGTCTCCCACCATGTTAATTTTAGAAAGCAATCCAGGAGGTGACTGACTATTTTTCGTGACCCTGACCAGGTTAATCTCTTAATGTAAAATATATATTCAATTGGAACACTTTAGCTATTCTATTTTACTTCAACACCTATGTTTTTTGAATTGGAATTCTAAACCTAGATTATTCCGATATCAAATTGTCGAGCAGTATAAAAATAATTTTTTAATTTTCACTGACATCTTACTTTTAAATTAACAATAGGCTGAAAAACCTGTTCGTAGAAAGGTTCAAAAAATTTCTTTCAAAATTCTATGCGTGACATGCAAACCATTTCATTTTACCGAAACACCATTTATGGATTGGAATCTTATCGTGGTAAACGACTTATTTATATTTACATTTTCGATTAATTAAAAAAACGTCATTTCCCAGTCAATAATTTTCGCCTCTATCTACAGGGTACATTTGAATTGCGGTTCAACAACAACATTCTATTTTGGTCGTTGCTACTGCTCAAGTAGGCTTTTTGTTTTGATTGCACTTCTAGACAAGTGTGAACTGGTCACTGCGACTAATTAGGGAACGCTTTTCAACAGTTGCATTAATCTCGCCGCGTTTCAAATGCTCACTTTCCAGCCAGGGAATTAAACAACGAGCCATTTATTGCAAAGATTGACTTGTGTGCTGAGCAGTACTTTGGTTTTTATGGTATAGTACAAGTTTGGCGACAAAATAGCGTTTATCTGTTGATAATTTACAATGTATTTGCAGTAATTTAGGAATGTTTCAACTATTATTGTGGGTTAAGTACGATTACACTGGATAACCGAGTTGGCGAAATATTTTAGAACCTGTATAGAGCAATTTTCTATGCTATTTACCTGAATGAAACATTTGGTTGATGAATATTAATTACTACATTACCATTAACTAAAACTGCGTGGTTCAGATTAGTTTTTAGATATAAGAAGTACCTGTTGATGGCGGGGGTGTAAGGATTGTGTTTGAGATAAAGAAGGCTTCAAATAATCGGCTAATTTGATTTTAATGACGTGTATGTCACCCCACTTTCTATTAGTTAAATGGAAGTACCTTGAAAACAGTTGCCGACTAATTCGATGATTGTTCAGCCCATAGCATAACACTTCAACATTGGTACACTTGCCATTTTCCTCCTGAAATATCAACTACAATTCCCAGGTCCAGGATTAAATACACTGTTAATTTAAGTAAAAATGCAAATTTACCCGCTCTCTATTTCGCGTACAGAAATGATCACGCCCCCTAGAATCTAATCGATACTGATACTACAAACAACGAGTGGAGTATGGTTTCCAATATGGATTCATCGCTATCTTCTTCTTCGCCACCCCACATTCCGAACATGCGTTTGCATCCCTGTCCAACATTCTTGTGAAATGCCCTAGAAACAATCGATCCACAGTCATTTTGGTTCCATATAATAAAATATGACAACAAACAAATTATCACCAACTCCATGACACGTGGATTTTTGAGAGATCAAAGAAAAATATTTTCTTGATAGAACATAAAGTACATAATAATGAATGCTGGATTTCCATTGTTAGTCAAATCCCAACAATGTTCTCCCCCGATATTATATTTTTCTCTGTAATATCACATCTTCCTGGGAACGAATTTTCGATGGAAAAAACAACGTTGTATTAAAATTCTAGTCAATGCCAAGATAAAAACTTGAGGAATAAACTTTTGTCACCAAATTGATGATTTCAAAAAAGCAAGTCTTATGCTTGTCAGCTATGCACAACAACCAACTGAATTCGAAAAAATGCGGCTTCCAGGTCTATTTGTAAGAAAGCGTTCAAAGGCTTATATTATAAAATTGTAGAACGTAAAAAGGCGAACTCGAAAGAGTCAAAAAATCCACGTAAATGACACAAAATTGCGTAAAAAATTATCAGGTCTGGAATATTATAAATTTTTACGGGACATTCAGGTTTTAGCTTGTCAGCCGTGGTGTATATTTTTTAATATAAGGAGATAGAAAACGATGGGTGGAAGATTCCAATGATTTCCACTGGTATTAGCTGTTGAAGTTTCAGTTTGAAGACAAGTTAAGCTCTGCAGCAAGGAAAAGGAACTGTATATATCTCCTCGTAAAGTTAAGTAGTAGATCGTGTATCGTTTTCGTTTTCTTATCTTATTAGGATTTAGCGCTCAATTAGTGGCTGCTTCACCGATTGATCGATGATTGGGCGAGTTGATTCGAAATTGGAGATGTTACTGGTGAAGGCGTTTTCGTTTAAGTTATTTATACGAGTGTATGTTCGTGTTGCTTCGCTACGTACCAAAACTTATCTGTTTTGCGCCTTAGGAGTTTCTGTTACGAGTTAGCATTCAAAAATTACTTTCCTCCGAGTGGGGGACAGTAAGGAGTTTGCAGGCTTGTTTCGGTCTTCTGTTAAGCGGAGATCGTTTCATAATCTCTCTAGCCCATCTTTTACTTGTGGTAGGCTTACTTTGGATCCCATTTTAACGGTAGGAAGATTATGCATTGATCGATAGAAATTGTGAGCATTCCAAGCACCCTTTGTTAAATGCTTTCAATTTTTTCGCAGTCCACAGCTGCCATAAATCACCCCCCCCCCGCAGTGCCAAATGCACATGCGGCAAAGCGTTCTTTTCGGGATTGTTCGGTAGAACTATTTTCTGGAATAGAATCTATTATGATTAAACAAAATATCATAAAGGTTACAGCTTTACGCGGTTTTTGTTTTTTTCTAAGGCAAGAATTGAACGTGTTCGCGGATGTTTTGATTTTAATATTGATTAAGTCTGTAAAAAACTAAAACACTGTTATCATTTTTGCTATACAATTTCCTCTCCGTCAACTATTTACTGCACTGAAAACAATTCATATTAATGTTGACATCGACATGCAAATATTCGCTCGATAGATCGGGCATAATGAATCTGATCTGAATAGTACGGCAATCATGATAATTTAAAAAGAAGAAAATGACATATTAACGAATAGATAAGAACCTGGTATAATTATATTGAGACCTAAAGGCAACGGATTTTAGATTCACTAACCATGTCTATCAGTGAAAATGTTCATATTTCAACGGCCAAAATGCAATCGATTTGGTCACATTTGCGAAAACATCCCATACGTACTGATTCCGCA
>CAVMBJ020000021.1:64063-110863 GCA_963675895.2 Styela plicata
GAATGTTTTTGTAAAAGAATGTGAAAGTGCAATGACATCAGGTGGCTGCACTGCCGTATTTGCCTACATTTTCACAAACGTACGGAAAGATTTAGTTAGTATTAGGCGGTGTCACTATATCTTATGCAAATCGTCAGAAGGTGCGATAGGGCTGTTCGTTCAGGTCCGCCGACTCCGTTGATTAAAAAGCTTTGTTCTTTATTATATAAAATCCTATTTAGTAATAAAACGTCGTAAAACGGTTGGATAAAAGCAGATAAATGTAAAATCGATATTGCCGGAATTGCCCCAGAATTGCCGGATTGACAATGAATATGGATGCATTTTTGTAAAAATTCACCATCCAAACAAGACTCAATAACGGAAGATCGTCACGGTACAAGAAATACAACTCCGACGAGAAATACGACTCACTTATGAAACACGGTCAGTCTGTTGAGGATCCCCTTGATTGGCATGGGTCTGAAATTAAAGAAAGATGGTCAGTGCAGGAGATCATACAGCAGATAGCGAAGCTCGTTTTAACTTGTGAATTTCGTGTCATTATCCTCAACTAAATAAATGCAGTGTTGTGATTTGTAATAACAATAATGATATGATAGTCATGAGTGGATCGTGTTCAAGAAGTGGTAGTTGGGTCTATCATCACCAGGGAAGATACCACTCACTGCACTTTACCGTGGTGGTTCAGTTCCGTTTGGGATGTTTTTCCGCTTAGAGTGCAGTTGCTGGTACTACATCTTTCAGTAGCTCTTTGGTATAAAGGGGCCGTTATTTGGTTCCTTTTAGGCTCTGCTCCCGGTCTTGCTCAGAGTGAATTTCAATAAAAAATCTCAGCGGAATCCACTTGTAGCGCATGCTTGACTAAATAGTATTTGATACTGTTATTATTTTGTAAAAAAATCAACAAACAATCGAGGTAGGCTATGTCGAGGTGTGATATATCTTTTGACTGACACGTTATAAACTTTTCTTTCTCATCAAGGGCGGCGCGTCGGCGGCACGTGTTGGAAGGGGAATTTGACATTTTTACTAAAAAAAAGTTTGCAATTACTGCAAGATTTTGTTTGCGTTTGCTGGTGTTGACACCATTTTCTACATCTAGAATCAACTTTACAAATCCACCCCTTTTTCTCGTTGTGACCCTTTATTTTACCCTCAACACTTAATCTATTATTGGTTAAAGCATGAAAACTCTGATTAGCCAGACGGACAATCACGTTCCATCAGCAAGATCATGCATTTTTTATTCTTATGTAGTAATATTTTCTACTTGGCCATGGAATTATACAGTCGTATATCGTTATTCTTCCTCGCTGATACTCCCTTCTCCTCTGCGCTAATTGTGTTTTTTTTTTATTCTTTTCTGTGGTTCTTATATTTTCTAATGCGGGTAATATAATAAATTTATTTGATTTTAGCATGATTTCGCAAATTGACACTGAAGATCGCTACAGTTGTCTTCGTTCCTATTTTCACAGTTATGCTACAAAATCCTTGACTTGATTGAAATACACACTTTATCGCATTTTACTGAGAAGGAAAATTATAAGTCCTCTCAGAGTGAGTATGTCATAGAAGAGAAATTGACATTGACAGCAGGTTTTGTTGATTTTTTTTTTAATCCTTTTTTCGTAAAATTCCATTGTTCATACTCGCGAGACCTTTACGCTTATCCCAGGTCGTTAAAAAGTGTACGATAAGACAGCCTGGGATTTTTGTACATTGCTGTCGAAAATAGGGCGAAGAAATCACCCTGAGGAATTTCAGTGCCAATTTGCTCCACATCAAAGTTGAGAAACCGCAGGGGGTAAGTCTTTGGTTTAATTGATGATTGTTCATCAAGTGACCCATTTGTTTTGAAGCGCCTTCATTGATGGTTATATAACTGACTTGGTAATGATTACGATCTCACCTAAATACACATAAGTAATATTGCAGGACGGGTACAAATCATTCTCTATTCGTGTTGACACTACGCTGACTTGAACAACAACATTTTCGACGATGTGCAGAGTTTGTCAGCCGACCAAATATGATAAATACCCCACTTCATCTGTTTTCGTTAATAAATCTAAACAGGACGGGCTGTCGTACGTGTAATTATTTACAACATTTAATTCAATGCAACCCGCACTCACAGAGCACATTATTTGTACTAATAATATAGTTAGGTTTGCAAACCTAGCTTTTTAGACTTACTCTAACTAGATTAAAGCGTAATGAATTATTCCTAAACTGAAAACTCAGGTAACGTATAGCGAGGTGCGCCTAATTTGACGTTTACTTTCAAAACTAGATAGTTACTTCTGCGCAACCATGCAGATAACTCTCGTGATTACTGCATTATAGGCATTTTTTTTTCTATAGGGATCCTTGAGGAATTACAATCATCCGATATGGTTTATATTGGTTCAAAAAATCTTTTCATAACGCATGTTTAATGAATTTACCCTATTTTTCAATACTCAGGTAACACAGGCTATTTGATAATTAGGTAATTTTACTCGGTAAAAGTTTAATCTAGGGAAATCAGATATCAGTCAGGACTAGATTTGGAAATCTATGGTAGCCCTATAAATGCTTATACTAGTAGGATTTTCATATTTTTCCCTGAGGTGAGCAGGAAAAGACGACAAATACAGTATATAACTATGGCGAAAACACGGCCTCTCTTGCAGATACTCCGAGTTCCCAAACTCGGGTGATTTCGTGAAGGTTATTTTATGGGTTTATCATATTAATCCTGTGGGCAATGAACGCGGTTGCGCTGGAGGAAATGCTGTAAAGCAATGCTTTACTGTGAACCACCATGCACAGGAGAGCCGTCTCAGCTGATCTCTCGCATCTTTATCATTTTTCCCTCATGAGACCCCAACCTGCGCAATGGCGATCAAGATAGATGCGTCATTCCCAAACGCAGTTTACAGATTGGGCTAAACCAGGCTGCCTAAGCTATGTAACCCCGCTGTTACTTCCACCTATATTTATCAACTTCTTCAGAGTATATCATCTTCCTCTCTCTGTTATATAAGTTATGCTAGACCAACATATTCAATTGAAACTACCAGGTCACACTATGGTTGTCCTGTCAGAAGTAACATACCCAAATAAAACGCGCTCCGTTCTCAATATTATTTTCTAATTTTGACATAGTTACTGGCGGTATTGTGGCTTTAAGCTTAACACAATTAAATCTGCTACAACCGGTTTCCTTTTACAGTAACTCCATATAGCTGCTCCGAAAGGAACTGGTGCCTACTGACCGATCGTATCAAGCGTCGTGTTAAGCTATGGTTAAACAGTGAACTCTAATTGCTCAACCCGGTGATGTCGCAAACGATATGCTCGCTATATTATTTAGCAACGTTTCGGCTATCTGCCTCTTGATAGAAGAACGACTACTGTAATTAAGAACAATTCGAATATTCTCATTGCCGTTTTTGATATAGAACGTCTGTAATGAAACCCCATTCTGAATTCGTGGCTAAAATACTAATATTATCGTTTGCACAATCACCGGTTTGCTAGTCAATTAGATTCACTATGAACTTCCCTGGTGGCAATCACTCAATCTTATGGTATTAAACAGCTATTATATCTCGCTTTACTCAGCCCGCAGGAATGATAATAAAATCCCATCCAACCCTTCAACTAAAATCATTTAACAGTAAGAAACTTCAAAAAATTAATACACGTCTTATAGGTTATTTTGGTAAAAATAAAGTTACATTATGATATTATGTGATACTAAGTAATAGTTGTCCTTACATGACTAACTCACATAGTAGGTAGTTGTTGTAGGGCTTGTCGGCATCTCCATTTATATCATCCAATCTCGTTTTTGACAATTCGGAGATTGGTTCTTAAAAAATAATGTGCTATATATTTATCAAACAAATCATAAATGATCGGAAATGGTGCGAATAAAAATTTATCACAGATGCGAAAAGCAGTTATCGAAAAAAAAAAATCCTACTACTCAGCAGACTTAATTTAATAATGACTTCTCGCCGAAAAGCACAAAACAGCACGATTCGCAACCTTTTCTACGAATAACTTAAAGAAAACAATTGCGCCAAAGATATACGCTCATAGCTAAAAAAATTACTCGAATGAATCGAAGCAAAAATGTCTGGCACATGCTCCAAAATCTTTTTTAACGTGTGCCTTCTGGGACGTACTTACTCTAAAATATCGTTATGTACATGGATTACAGTTACTCATTTCTGAATTTTTCAACGTTTCAAAAAATAATTGTTTTATATGAAATTATTTTGTCAATAATTATCATAACAAGAATAAGTACTAATGTAGAGAAAATACACAATACGATCTACCATATCAACAAACTACAGAAACATCACACAATGATTATCGGCAAAAAATGCCTAAAGTAACTAGTAGGAATATAATATTAGTGCGACCCAAAAAAAATAACAAATCATTTGGTTTGACTATGTGCCCTCATTTAGCGTTAAAAATGGTCGCTTTTTTAGTCAAAAAAAACTCAAATCTTCTATCTTGTTCAGCTTGTCGGTCACTGACGTGGTCTAAACGCGCATCTCATTGACTGAGGACCAATCATACCAGCAACTATGGTTGACAAAAATTGTTTAAACAGAATACTTTCTTTTACAAGGCTGAGTTTAAAATACTACAAATATAAAAACTTCCTTTTACGATTCATTTCTTGCATTTTAAGGTTTTCTGATCCAAATATTATCTTAGCTATGTCATTTTTCACCAGATCGAATACCCAATGATGGATCTCATTGATAGATCACATGATGGACGAGCGCATCAGCCAGCTACGTCAATCAGCAACATCAATGCTTGCCAAAGCACTTTTCATACAATGATAGTTTGAATTCCTACAATACAAAAAATATCTTTTAAGTTCGCTTTTCTTACGTTTTATGGTTTTCTGGTACAAATTTGTTATATAGTTACTGTCGATTTTAACTGATAAAATCAAGCAAACCATAACATCGTTTTTCTTAAAGTTTTACGCATACAACCATCCTCCACAGATGGAAAAAGCAAATGAGTAGAAATTGGAATTTGTTTTTTAGTTTAAATAGTTAAAACTCAGAAGTTGCCAAACAAATGTTGGTTGGTTCAGACCACTCAGGGTGGAATGAAAGTATAAGAAATCTGTCTCTTGATCTGTCAGAAATCTTTCACCCAAACAGGTTTTGCTAAGCATGAGTCCACTGATGGAAACGCGGCTGCCCAAGTGGCGGGTCCATCAGTGTCTCATGCTTTGACAAAATAAAATTTTCTGACTAGGAAGAGGATCGAAACATGTTGCCTGATTTATTTTAATTGATTTAGAAAAGAAACAGTTCGGTTATATGATCGATCTAATACTCGACACGTTACGTCATTCTTTCAGGGCGGTTACACCAGAACCAGTTCAAAAACGCAACATGGAAACGAAATTCGAATATAAATAGCTTTTGAGTTTAGGAATACCCGGCCCCCCCCCCCCCCTACACACCACCATTCTAATGCAGTTTTTAGAAGCCGAGTGAAAAAATTATTGTACCAGCTCTGTCTATAGAAATAAAATTTTAAAAATCATGGAAGCAAGACACATAAAAAAAGCACAAAATCACAAAACTTCGAGACAGTACGGATCCAGCGTGACCCATATTTCTTTTTTAATTTTCAGTTGGACAAAATAACTAAGTAATATGCAGTATTGGTGGTTTTAAAACCTTTTTCTACTGCTAACTTTCTGGTACGGACTATATAGAAATTATACCTACTTTTTGGAAGCTTTTAATTTTGAAATATTATGTACTTTAACTCCTGTGTAGCAAAATCATGATTTTTGTAGCACTGGTTTTGTTATACACAATTTGGCACCACAATGTCGCATTAGGGCTCTCATAGTGGCTTTTTTTTCACTTTGTATCGCCCCAAATC
This sequence comes from Styela plicata, assembly GCA_963675895.2. Classification (NCBI taxonomy): domain Eukaryota; kingdom Metazoa; phylum Chordata; class Ascidiacea; order Stolidobranchia; family Styelidae; genus Styela; species Styela plicata. The sequence continues at coordinate 69,998 of CAVMBJ020000021.1, forward strand.
TCTTGATCAAAATTGAAGAAGATGCTAATTTCAAAGATTTTTTATATTACTAAATTTTTCATGCAATGCGCTCATGGGAGGGCCAGTTGGACGAGGGGATGGACTCAATCTTTTTTGTAAAAAAATTCTTGCAATCACCTGCATCATTTTTGTTTGTATCGTTTTGTGATGTTGCACATTTGAGAATAACGTTCAAATCCATTCCTTTGTGCGGCTTAATTTACCCTCACCCAATCAAGAATGCTATGGTGTTGAGCCTATAAAAAAAAGTAGCCATGCCCCCCCCTGATGGACACGAGAAAGAGTAGAGTTTGATAGGTTACAAAATTATGAAAATTCCCATTTGTTTGAGCACCACTAAATTAGATTACCTAAAAATTAAAAAAAAAAAAGAAACTATAATATTAGCAAAATAATATTACAGAATAATATATTAACAGGTGTTTTGGATTTAGAAATTCAAAAATGTACCATATGAGCAAAATGTAGATACCTAACATATAAACGAATGAGATGCGAAAATATACTGGGAATTGGAATAAATTTTTCTGAGTTTATATAGAAAATACAAAACGTATATTACCAGATTTATTAAACAAGTGATGCAGCTATGATAGATTTTTATCATTCCATTCATGTGATTTGTATCAACAACAAAATCTGATAGAGGCATAGAAATCCCGCAGTCTATATTGACTCATGTCAAAAAACATAATGCTCGCTATCATGAACAAGTATGGCGAACAAATCTATAAACAATGTTTAAGATGCTCTCACAATAGGTCAGGACTAGTTCGATACAATGAAAAAGTGAAGTTACTCTCGAGTCTCAAGTGTTTTACGCTTAGAAAATATTAATGGACCAGGAGGAAACTTGATTCGCAACTGCTGTGTTTAGATTTCATTTGTGGTGTTAAAAAATTTTATTATGTTAAACAATTTATAAAGTTTTCTCTAAAACATAGGCCGCGACAAGAAGCATGCACCTAAAATCAATCTGAATGAACCAGCCAAGAGCATTTTACAAATAGTAAAAGTACCAGAGACTGCACTCTATGCGAAAAAACATTCCTAATAGAACTGAACCGCTGTAAGTAAAGTACAGACAGTAATATCTTTTCTGGGATTCAAGATCTTCCAGAATTCGATTGGATAATAAAAATCGACTCGAAATTTTAGTAAATGGCCAGTTTTTCTATTCAATAAATAAAAAAACGACAAAAATTTGGTCAAAATATATGACAACTACCTTTATCAAATGGCACAAATTGTGCTCTTGCGAACAGATGGAATATACAAATTCATAGTAGCATTCCTATGTTACAACCATCCTGTTTACTATATATTAAAATTTAGAGTATATTATTTAAGAGGCAAAAAATAAAGTCAAACAAAAAATTCCGACAAGCAAAGTTTTATTTATTTCTGCAGGCCAGTTGATTGCCGAGACACTGGGAAGAAAATCAGTTCCCAAAACCAAATGGATGTCCAATCCCCAAAAAAGTCTCAAAACTCGCAAAATAAATTTACAATTTACAAAAATACAACAGTTTGACATTAAAGGCATAAAAATTTAGTTTACAAAACCAGTATTTTTTTGAAAAAAATTGATATAAAATTGCGTTTTTTCATTTCAACACTCTACCATTCAATATAAATTATTCACTATCATACAATTGCAAAAGCGACGATTAAGGCACACAAAAAAAGTATCGATTTTCAAGTAATAAAGAAGTACCAAAAATTTTCGAATCTGATTACACCAAGCACACCATTGACAAATAACAATATAATTGTCGCCGATTGTGTTTATGGCGTTCGATGATATGAATTAGAAAAACACATATTCATGTGCGCACAACAGCGGTTGCTAAAAATCACGTATACATATCATTACTGTACGGGGGTAATATATCGTCGTATCACAGAAAAAATTTCAGCGAATACTTGAGTTTTCAACACAATTCCAATGATGTGTCACATTATCGATAAATTATATTTTGTTGATCAACAAAAATAATTAAATATCTTATGCATTTTTCGGCCAAAAACTATGATGTTTTCTACCAAGAATCGAAAATATAGATTATACCGAGCTCGGTTCAATCTTTGGTTCTTACACTGGTAGAGTATATAATTATATCTTTGGTCACCAAAATTATTGGATGTTCAGTAAGTTGCGTTATATTGAAATGTGTGTACTTTGCATAGATTCGTTACATGATTTGAATAACATTTTTTTCGTGCGATTGGACGCGAATCGTGCTGTTAACGAGAGTTTTAAAGTACTAACTTATTCGCGCTGTTTCGTTTAGTCGTATTTATAATGCACAGTTTTTTCGATTCATCGAAGAGAAACAGAATCTTCCTCTTTAAATCTGCTCACGAGTAAATCGTTCAAATTGACTCTTCGATTTAGGGAAGAGGATTTTCGCTTGTAAAGCTCCACAGGTGTGGTCGTCTGCGAGGCAAAGTTCATTTCGTATCCCTTTTTTTTTATAGTTTATAAAAATGTCTGATGAATCTTCTGTGCCGACGTTGTCGCCGTGCACAGTTTTGTATTTAATTATTAATATATTGTTTGATGTTGTTTTTTTTTTTTTTCTTCTTTACACCCACGAATCCGCAGGACCTTCTTTTTGTTCGGAGTTTTCAGCGGACTTGTTTATTCTGTAAATCGTGAAAAAAATAATGATTAGCTAAGTAATATGGTAAGGTAAAAGGACAAGAGAATTTGATTAATAAAAATCGCAAATGAAAAATGATTTGATCATAACTTTGCGGAACATATTTTTTGAAATGAATATTCACGTGAAATGTCATAATCCATAAGTATCGTCCACCTGTGTCCAGGTTTCACAATTTGTTTTTTATTGATTTTTAGTAAATTATTCCAAAAATACACCCCTACACAAGCAGTCATCGTAGGGAATACTGGGTCTTTGTATCCATACAGTTAAGACAAGTAGCAATCCCGGGTTTCAATCGAACCTACCCAAATTCATTATGATACCTTTAGGTTTGAGTGATCGGCGCATCCTTAAATGATGATGCCGACTGACCGCTCGAGTATAGCGCCTTGTATACTTCGATAGTGTATTGAACATAAACCTACCTCATTCATGGCGTCTTATTCTTCATTATTCTCCTTTATTCTGCCTTCTTGGATATGTCCCGCTTTCTACAGCATCTTCGTATGGGCGATTGTTCAACGGCTTTTTGACTGAAGAAAGAAAATATAAATCAAAAATATGAAAAGAAGAGATAATAATTTTAAAGCAAATTCTATTGGAATATTCTGAATAAGAGGTACTTGCTTGGCCAAGCACGACTCACTAGGGGATCATTGTTCGTGCCAGACTTAGAAATATACCGATGTCATTTTCATATTTGACGAGTAGCAGAATAAGTACCAGGATTTATATATTGAGAATCAGTAGTAGTGGTATAGACAGAAAAGTGATGTTTGTGCAAATCTCTAGACTCTCATCTAGGTCTACCCAGTCCAATGACTTGCGACGTGACACCCACCTTCTAGGAAGTGTAGCCGCCTGTGATAGTTGCAGCAAAGTGTGTGTTTTGTTCCATCCATCTTTTTTATACATTGAATGTAGTTCCTTGATTTCCCAAAGCACTTTCAACACTTGTCCAGCGGCCTTTACCACTCTTTGATGTTATATTTTCCATCCCTTTATGATTATAAATAATATATTATAATATAAAAATAGGGATAGAATATTCTTACCAACGGTAATTTTTTACAAGAAAATTATTCATAAAAAAAGATAATATGGCGAATTTTCATTTATATTTAATATTTCCATACAGATTGAAATTTTTGTTATTCATAAAATTTAAATTTGTATCCTGAGTATGTTGTTGACATGGACAATCAGTAAATATTCATTTTACCATATGGTATCAACCACAGAGAAACAGACACCAAGTTTTAGAGCAAAATTGTCCAATTTCAATGCAAAGGTTTAGAAGTATTAGTATGCCTCGGTCTGAAATGCTGAGAGAACTCAGATTATATACTGTGTCCGAAAATAAATTGCATTCGGCTCATACTTTCCAGCCACTAAGTAACAAGGCTACGAACTTATACCAAATTTTAAGTCGATTTATCCAAGAATTAGTCTGTTTGTTGTGTGAAAGTGTTGCCGAACCGGAATTACTGAATCATGTGAAATGTGCTCGCATCGGTTACCATAGATCCAGACTAAGATATTTTTATTATAAAAAAATACTTGGAATTATTGACTGATGTAATAACGCTCCAATCCGCCAGCTTCTCGCAAATGTCTACCATTCGTCGCACTTTTCTCCACGACAACTCGTACTGTGTTGAGTAATGCGATGTACGTCAGATCAGAGAGGGTAATTTGAGATTCTGTGCTTCCTGCAACGTTGTATGCGAGATCCCTCATGGCATATTTACCTGTCAAGTGAAATGGACAAAATGAAGTTTTTATGTAATTTCTCATTAGGGTTTTCCTGGTAATTGTAAAAATTTGCATAAATCAAGATTTTACTGCAAAATGAATCAATTTAAAAATAAATCTAAAAGCAAAATTACTTTCAATCAAAATTTTAGAATATACGACTATTCAGATAAACCACATCCATCCCTATGTGTGATTCATACACATTATTGTGTGAAGATATAGAAATATTTTAGACACACATGCACATGTGACACTTACCCAATTAAATCTTTATTTTTACGATCTTGCGATAGATTAGTCAATGCGATCGCTACAGCTCTTATTACTCTATCGTTTATCGGGTCTTCAGTCTGTCAACCAAAACAGAAGCCCTTTTTTCTTTGCGAAACGACTGCTCGAGCATAGAGGGGCCCACTGAAAAAAATGAAGCAATACTTTTAATACTACTAATACTTTTTGCATAAATCCTCATGACAATGTTCTCCTACATACATTCATATAGATGCGAATTAGGCCAGGCAGCACGAAAGCATTATTGCACCAATAAGACAGTACAGACCAATTTCTTTTATCTTTCATTTTGAAAATATAGCAATTGAGGGTCAATTTTCTATCAGAGACGTACGGTCATTTCCTTTGGGTTTCTGAGTAGCAGAGATGGCTGGCATTCTGTTGGACTGCCGTTATCCTAATGGTTTCATTTATTTAGGTTGTATTTCCAAATTTCCTACTTGTTCAAATTCTAACATCACAAAATTCAAATATATCAAAGGAAAATTTATTTATGTAATCCCAACCTGCCAATTTCCGTGAGTTAAATTCTGTATAGCCCCCTGCCGCAGCTTCTAATGTTTCTGGTTGATTAACGCATGTATCAGTAGAGAATAGATAGAGAGAAACTAAGTCAGGTTGCCATAAAATTTCATGTCCCCTCTGCGTTCGAATCTGCAGGCGGACTTAAATCTGATCGAATCGTTTCGCCTTCTTCCCTATTTCCGCAAAAAAAGACAAATTTTTTATGAATAATAAAAACACATAATGTAAATCACGAAACAAAGTGAAAGTCTGCATTTATAAAAAGAAGCAAGCTTATGCGGGCAATACTCAAAGTTTTACCGCTAAAAAAACCCGATCCATAATTTTCCTAAAATGCAACATGAAGTTGGCACAAAAAAATCACAAATAGGCCACCACAAAATATTTGAAAAATTCTCATATGATAATTTTAAAAGCTAGCTAAATCATGAGAATATAGATATATACGTAATCTGTGTGTATCGCAAATGACACATTTTGTCAAGAATCAATCCTCATGTCTTGATTTAGAGCCACAAATACTAGAGGTATTAAATTTACAAAACCAAAGTTTTCGACAAAAAAAGATCAACTAGATCAAGAAAATTTTAGAGTTAAGTATGAGTTACTGATGATGTGGCTCGATGCCTGACAAAAATCAAATGTCTGAATTGGAAAGTGAATGAAATATATAACAACGAGATATAAAAGAATGCAATTCACGGTATGAAAATTCAGACCTTGAAAAAATATTTTGAATTTTACTGAATAAAATAAATATTTTCGAATGATCAACAGGTACCTTTAGATTTCTTTTTTTCCGAAGCAAGAGACATCAGCTGTTCTGGTTCCATTCTTCTCATCCTCAATTTTATATAGTTCTGCACGGGATGGTGTCCTCGTAATATATCAATTGAAAACTGAGATTTCTCAGTTATAAACGCACTGTTTTCTGTGCCCTGAACATGTTTTAAAATATAATATTTATGTTTGTATAAATATAGCAGTACTGAATTGCGTGAATTATTTTTTTTGCAACTCCCATGCAGTTTCCTCTCAAATAAGCAATTTTATTTAAAAAAAAAATTGAATAGAAGGCATCAAAACATTAGGTCAGAATAGTGCCTATAATATGAATGATGGGGTTTAAAAATTTTGTTGGCTTGTATTGCATCGGTAATCGCTATAATAAACATTCAACCTTTTCTAAAAGTCCACTAGATCCAATCATACTAATGCTTTATCAAAGAGCATCAACAACTGACATTACGAAACTTAACAATCTATGTTCATATTATTAAATAACCTCCGACACAGCACACAGCTCGTTTCACGTTGAAAAACATGTAGCAATGTAGCAAAATGCCTACCTTATTAGCAGTTTTTTTTCTTCTATTTTCAATATTCATTCTCAAATAATATACTATGGCATCGTTTAAATCGTCCACATCCTCGTAAACGTTGCCTGTATTCAGGGCTGTTTGTGAACTCAAATTCCTGCAACAAAAATTATTTTTAGAGAAAAAAGTGAGACAAAGGAAATTTCTAGCCAAAAAACAGATGACGGGGTTGTTAATGCGGGTCTTCGTCTATAAGTGGTGTAACAGCTAGTCAATATTAGATATCAACCTTGTTTAGAATTATGTTGAATCGTAGAGACAATCGTAAACATCTATCCAAAGACTGACCTTATAATGCCGAGGGCATTAGTGAGAATATCGGGTAAATCAACTTTCTTAGGTTTCGTGCTTTGTTGTTCCTGCCATCCAGAATATGGAATAATTACAAAAGTAAGCAAGTGTTCCATCGACAATTTCTAAAATTTGTCCTTTCAAGTCTTTGTGCGCTGATAGAAATCACGCCATAACGTAACCTGTAAAAAAGCAACAGTAAAAACAAGATTTATAGTCTAATAAATGTAAGGCCCTTATAATGAGCTCACAAAAACATATAATTATCGTTTCAGTTTGAGCGGCTTGAATGAAGACTTTTTTTAAATGTGCTCAATTTAATCGAAAAAAACCACCATTCACAAAAAATATATAATTTCACACAATCTCTACCATTCTAATCAGATTTAACTTTTCTGTGGTGAAAAAAAAGATTTCGAATTTTATGCAACAACATTGACATTATGCCATATTTTTGTGAGAAGAGTTTCTACAAGATGTGGTAGATCGTTTTATCATTGCTCGTGGCAGAAATACCAGTCACAACACTTCACCACAGCGGTTCATTTCTGATTGGGACATTTTCCGTTTAGAGTGCAGTTGCTGTGGTACTATATCTTTTAGTGGCTCTTTGATATTTGGTTTCTTCTAGACACTGATTCCGGCCCAGAATGAATTTCAATTTAAATAAACAAATCATATGTATGGGACAACCGATGAAAAACGCGACACCAAAGAGCGATCCATCTGTAGTTCATGCTTGACATGAATATATCCATTAAATTTACTTTCAAAAGTCGCGATGAAAACTTCACAAACCAGTCGCTTCGTTCTTTGACGTCCGATCTTTACTCTCTCGTACGAGTCTAACTAATGCAGGTACTCCCTCGCATGTTTTTATCGCTATTTTGTTGTCGTTATTTTGTGGTCCGTAACTCATGTTTCTGAGAGCCCCGCAAGCATTCAGTTGAACTTTTGGGTTTGAGTGGTCTAAAAGTCTGACCAGTGGTGGGTAATACCATCTAAAAGAAGTATAACATATCATACAGACTGTCTAATATAGTGTCTCACAGTACACCCTATTTCCCCAAGCATTTTCAGATTTCAAACATGTTGCATAAAATTACCATCAAAATGACATGGTTAGAATATGTTGGAAAGATATGATCCTTTACTGTTCGGACTTAGCCTGTCCAAGTCATTACATCCTGGGGTTGAGTGGTGGGCATTGATTAACAGGCCGGACTTGCCGGGATTCGAACCCCGAGATCTTCAATCTGTGATGCCATCATGTTCACCACCCACTAGGCCATCGCGCCCACACAAAAATGAAAAAGTTCTTACCCAGCCTTCGTACATTGGCTTTAATATTATTATCGTTGAAGCAAAGATGTTGAAGATATGCCGCCGCATTCAATTGTACAACGTCCATTGGATAAACTTAACATTCTGATAACTTCTTTTAATTCTGGTCTCCTCCAATCAGATGGCTCTCCCAGTCTGAGATTAGGAGAATTAAGATTAAGGTTAGTAAAACTGTTGAAACCCAATCAGGAAGGTCCTCTTGATCGAGCATAAGCCACAGATGGATTGTGCTTTCAAGCATGATCCGTCAGTGACTCCGGCTCAACAAAAACATATTTTCACAACTGGACTTCCTGATATTACCTGTCTAAACATTGCTCGGCTTCCGAGTTCACCATCTCTGCCAGTGGGGCTCTTGGTGGGTTTCTGGGAGCCGCTATCGGTGTTTCATTTCGAAGAAGTTCCGCAGCTGGGTCATATCTTGGTGATTGTCTATGCATGAAAAATAAAAGTCGCCGTTAAAAAGGTGTTAAAGGAACAAGAACTAATTCCAGGATATTACATTATTTGTTCTTGAAAAAATAGCCACAATTATACAATTTCCAACCTTTGCCTCGGTGTACTAGAATGTGAAGATTCTCCAGTCATAATCCCTTCTAACCCGGCGCCAGGTTCCAGACCATATCCATCATTATCATCTTCGTCAAATCACTACGTCTACCTGTTCGGAATAGCATAACAATTAAGTAATGTTCAAATGAAAATGTAAATTATGTCATCATTAGGTAGAGGTCGGTAATTGAAATAAAATATTAATCATTGTACATCAAATATTAAAAAGTATAAAGTATTAAATATTATGAGTTCCTAAATTTAATCTAAAAAATTTTACTTTTCAATCGCCATATTGGATTATTCTAATTTACCATAAAACATCATCAATCGGGATATTACACAGCCGAAATCTACAGATTGCGCGATAATTCTTTTTCAGCACAGGTTCTATTACGCTCATGCCAGGACGGCTTTTTATGATCGATCAATCAATTTTTGCAATAGAAAGCGCAGCAGATAACGCGGTCACTGTTTAATTAGCGATATTACCAGTTGAGTGTGCCAAAGAACTAAAACAAATATTTGATCATCGATAAGCGAAGCCGACTTCTTGCTCGATCGATGTTATTTTTTTTTAATTCCAAACATGGAACAATTAGACGCAACTTTAAATCTTGACAAAGACTAGTGCGTTTCACCTGTACATATTGCGTTACACTGTAGTGGCACAGAGGACGTTCTGGGTATAAATGACAATCACTCGCATATAAAAGTAAACGATAATACTAAAAGATTATTGACACACGCGCTTTCCATTTATCCGGTCGTGGTTATATTACTATTAGATTAAATAATGAATTCATGCTTTGTCATTTAAAATAAACCTATTCGACCAAAATCTGCCAACCCGCGTTGGCCACAATTTGTGTTTCAAATTTGAATCTTACTTTTTGCACATGAAAATGGACGAAAAATAAAAGAGTGATACAATCATTTGACTCTTTGGCATGATGCAATGTCATAAATCCTAGTTTTTTGTGCAGTTATTGGGTGCCCCATTAGCTCAATCGTGTAAAGCGTTGGGAATACGTTGCTGAGCAACACATCTATGATCGTCGTGACGCAGGTTCGAATCTTGTGATGGATGAGGATCACCATGCGAGAGGTCTGCTTGAAACCTCGCCAGTGCACAGTGGTTCACATGAGCACTGCATACGGCTTCCTCCAACCAGGGGCATGCATTATTTAAATATTTTGGTCACATTCAGTATTTATGAGATTTCCACCAATTCTAGTATATTAAAATAACTGTGTTTGTAATTTTTTGTGGCATATAAATAAGATTTTTCCTTTTTAATTCAGATCTAAAAGGCATTATACAAAACTTCATTACATATAAATAGAATAATGTTTTAACATTTCGGATGAGTGAAATTGACAGTATTCGACTATTTATACCAATTTTGCATCAGAGTCTTTATTTCTACGTCATACAATACGGCATATATCATGATGATTACTGCATAATAAATGAATTTTAAAATCGAAAAATCCATTTTTAAAACAAAATTCTACAAGTCCCTACTATTCGGATTAAACAATTTTTACCTTTCATCTTCGAGGCCATATCCTATCAGGTTGAAATTTTTCTGGAGTGAGTTGTCGAGGTTCTTCTCTCTGATTATAATTATTTTCCATGTGTCGAGTATAACCCAACCGGGAGCATCGTGGCTTTCCTGGTCTCAGGTCACTGTTCGAACTGCTTTGTGACGATGTTCTAAAAATCAAGATCGGTGCAAAATTTAGGACACGACAGGATTTCATTTTTTATTCTGTGGGAGAGGCAAACCGAGAAATGCAGCTTAAGCACGCCACCGAACCACGACTCTCTCGTGCAGATACCATTTCCAAGTGATGATACATTTTTGCATTCTGAATTTGATTTCATTTAAAAACTTCAAAAAAAAAAAAAAAAATTAGATTAATTTTCGAATTCGAACCTCTTAATGAAAACCCAAATCAAACCATATTTATGTGAAATATCATTACTGTTTAAAGGGAATAACAAGAATAACAAAGATATGGAAAATCGTTCTCACTCTCTCAATAGTCTTGATTCTTCATTTGTTGGACTTCTATGTATTTCTGTCTGACATATGCAGGACTATGCTGCGGTATGTATGCAATCTTGAGGCCTGAAAGGGTTTTCAAAACTGGTTCTACACTAAAAATATACAATGATATTGCACAAACAAGATATTGTCAACCATGCACAACTGGATTGCCGCCTCTAGTATGACGATTCATCATTGAGATGGATACAACAAATCAGGATGGAATAGAATATTTCTGACAGGTAAGACATGCTCTAAATTCAGTGAATTCAACGGCTCGTTGCAAAAACTTCACTCTCCAAATATTGGAAATCATTTTATATGTGTCATGTTTTGCCCGGTTTACCGCATAATATTTACGCATGCCGTTGCGGTGTTGCTATTTTTTCTTCTATAAAAAATATCCTAACCTTGAAACATCACTTCTAGGTAAGCTTCCATGTTCATAATCTTCATTTGTCCTTGTCGAGTGCGTTGTTACGGTGTGGTTTTGTAACTGTTTTTTTCTAAAAGACAAAACAATAATACGTATATACGAATAAAACGGTTTTCACAGAAAGAAAATAGACTATAACAGGAACGTCACTACGAAATTTAACCTGGTGTGATGTCGTACTACTTACACCCCGACTGGGAATGTGTCTGCTACTCTGAGAGCCAAAGAAAACAGCTGACACTATGAAAATTTACAAATGTGACAAAATAAAACCACTCACTAGTTATTGTCCTTTCCACTCCGTCATCTCCAACACAATTGTGCTCTGATGTTATGAGAGGATCTTGAAAATACTTCTCTTGTTGAGGTACGTTCTGTCACATAACTATTCTCCGTTTGGGACTGTAATATGCATCCGAGTTCATTCTGTTGCTATTCCTACTATCCTGTATGAAAGATTTTATGACTAATTTACCAAGCCGGGATAGGAAAAGAGAACTAATCATCTAATCTAAAAAAATTCTAGATGAAGAAAAACACTTTTTAGCTAAATTAGTTGTTACAGAAATTACCACAGGTCCCCAAACCAGTCAAAAATTTTATTTTGCACATCAAGTTGCACATAAGCCACAACAATGGCCCCCCCAGTGGCGCGATCCACCATACTTCATACAACAAGTTGTCTTTTCATCATTTTTCAGGACTGGTGTTACATCTATCTAAGTTAGTTGATATCTTTAGAAATTTGCAGAAGCATTTCTATAGAACCAAGCCTTGTATCAAATTAGGGGAAAACAAATCTTTACAAAAATAGGAACCATTACTGTCAAAAATTAAAAATGAAAATAGGAAATATAAAAAGAAGGAATAGTCATGAATGATCCTTTTTTGAGTGAGAACTCTTTTATTCTTTCCATCATCATTTAACTCTGATAATAGAGTCAAAATAAACTTACTTGCATTACACCAAATATCCATTTTTGAGATTACTATCCCAGACTAGTACATATCCTTGTTTTTTCCCACAACTCAGTTCGAAGAATAAATCGAGAAAACGTACTATAAATTCTGTTCTGGCTAATTTTTTTCAGGTACAGACTATGAATATAATGACAAACCCTGCGAATAATTATCTAGATGAAAGAAACATTTAAAACTTACGTATTCGAAATTACTTGTAAAGTGTTGTCAACTAACTTTGGTTGAGAAATGAATCGTCCCATCAATATCTTCAGTTTATTTGGGAGGCACTCTGCATTTTTAACAGAACAAAAAAAAAAGCCTTGAAAATCAAATATATAAAATCAGAAAAATCAAGGTTCGAGATCCTTGAAAGTAACAAAAACAATTCAAGACCATTCGATAATACTTACACATTCAACAATCATATATTTTTGTAGAGTTAAAGGCAAATAAGCAAGATAGGAAAGCAAGCGAACACAGAAAAATCCAATTTTTCTTTCATTTCACTCTCCTCAATGAACAAAAATTCCTTAGAACCATCAATAATGATGTTTGAATGGGTCTTTTGTACAGTTTTCTTTGCTACCAGAAACTACAAATAGATACAAATCGTCTTTAATTCAATCCTACAACATGCAACAGCATCCAAAAGAAACAGATATGACATAGCCACTCCAATTGCAAAACGCTAACCTCAAAATTAGCCCAATTCTCAGCGAAAAACTTCCTACTCAAAGAGAGAAGTGCAGTAAAGTGATATCTGGCCTTGGGCAATATTAAAACCATCACAGACAATCTGCCATTCTCTGTAAACATGGTAACCTGAAAGTTTACGACAATTGTAAATGTGACTGTATGAACTAACTAAATTGCCATTGATCTCCGATAATCAAAACATAAAAAGTCTCACTTACAACATTAGAATAGTAAGTAGGAATTATTATCAAGGATCAGAAAGGATTAAGAAGGATGTGAAGTGTTGGGCACTTCCAAATCAATAAGAATTGTAAACACAGAACTCGATTTTGTTAAGGGCTTAGATGAGAAGATTTTTTGTGAATGAGAATTACACATTAACAATGCAGTGTTTATACAGAAAAAACACTAATACTAACAACAATCAATGAGAGCAATGAGGCATTCATCTTTACTAAAAGCAGGGACACAGAGTAAAGCCAAGCTCTTCTCAATCACAAAACTTTAGTGCTTAAATTTCGAGAGTGATAAAATTAACAAAACAAAGATGAGCCACACATGATTGATCACAATCAATTCTGCTTGATATAAACTTGATAAAAACACATTTTGATCAAAGACTTTTCTCATGATTCAAATATGCAAAAATGATTTTAAACAATAAACAACAAATTTCTGAACATTCTGTAATTTAAATTTTTGGATTAAATTTGAAAAGATCAAATATTATAGCCCCAGAAATAAATATTTAAAATTTTCTCTAAACACCATTATCTAAGAAAGCTATAACCAAGAGTGTGAGCCTTAGAGACTAAAAGCCTAGCTTAATAAGCACTACTAAACAGGCGTATGAATTATTCAATTGACATTTTATCTTTACAAAATCATAAAATTTCACCTCCGCTTAATCTACTCAAAATACTGCATTAAATTCATTAACATAAAAACTTACAAAAACAAGGCATAGCGATCATGGAACAATATTTCCCATGCATATCATTATGTCATAAATATGTCACAATCGCAAACAATTGCAATAATAATTTTGCCTCAGGCCATAACACTCCCTATTTATTTTACTATCTTAAGCATAATAATTAGAAGACTAATCATTATATACGCCCCATATAAGGTGACTTATCATTTTAGCTTCAAATCGAACATGAGCAGGTAGATCATTGGAGCCGTAAGGCTCGATTATCTGCAGTTCATGCTCGAATGGCGAATAAAGTGTCACAACAAAAGTTAGGTTCGATTGTCAACAGTGAAATCAGATATCAGTTTTTGTTTTAGTGAAAACCAAAAAATACTATGACTATGTACAGCTTAAAAATGGAATCATGCTTTAATCATGAACTATTTTCCATTGGCCGAAGGATAATCAGAGCAAAAAGCTATAAAAAAAAATGAAAGAATATTTGAATTAAATTCAACAAATAAAAAGGGAGATCAGAAACAATTGAAATCGGATGATCGTTTAATTCAATGTACCACGAATTTACAAGACATTGGAAGAAACATGAAACTATTTTCATGAAAGAAGGTAGAACAGTGTTATACTGTATTTTCGGAACTTAAAACTGAAAGCCTTCGAAATCCCCAATCTAGATTTTGGATTGTCAAAAATTTTCAAGGTATTATTCTTATAAAATGGATAGCCCATATATACTGTAAAATTACATAGACTCACAATTCAAAATAAAATGCTGATAGTCCAGAAAGAAAACATTTTCAAAACTTTCTCAAGAATGTCAGTATCTAAAATGATGCCAACGCAGTCAAAACAATAGTACGCCAATAATTGCAGGACATTAATACTCCCACTTGTACAAATTTTGGAGAACCCCCCATAATCATTTCAGTATCAACGAACATGTCTGACAAGAGTCAGTTTCCATCCAATAAACAAGTTTCTATTAATTGAGAATTGAGCATGAGCTATTGTTAGCAGTGCACTTTATCACCGGCCTATGCTTAACCACATAATTCCAATTCAAATTCATGAGGCATGACAAGAGCAGGCATGTGCTCGACAGGATGTCGAAAAAACATGCCTGTTGTGGGTATTTCAATAGAATTATTTCATGTTCATGTAAGCGCGAAAATATATTTATACATAAAAACTTAACAACGCCTTTCCTTAATTTAAGGGTCATAGATTGGATAATTTCAAAATTCTGTTCATGAGAATCTGAAAAAGGTATCACATGTTCCAAATCAGACTAAAATTAATAACCAACCAGTAATTTTATCTTTCTGTCAAGGAAGGGCCACAGATGGACTGCACCTTATGGGCACGATCCACCAGTACTTGAAACAAAATATATCTTACACCATAACTTTTAGATTGGATTGATCTAACTAGGTATAGATGACATCATCAAACCTCTTAACATTAGAAACATACCAGACCGGAACCAGTATACCAAACACAAAAAATCCCCACAAAAATTTTTTTAGTAAGGGCGTAGTAAACGCTCTCTATTGTTTTCAAGAGCATAGAACTATGTTCTTTTAAAAACTTTATTCTTTTGTTCGAGGTACCACTGAAGTGCGGGTTCAGAGGTTTAAATGCTATTTTCTAGTCAGAAATGATAATAAATAGCTCGTTAGGCAGAAACTTTGTGCGAGGGATAGAAATGGTAAGCGCTGCTGAAGTCAATGAGCAATCTCAGTCTGGAAAAAAATTGACCAAACAAGTTTTTGTTAAGCATGTTACACTAAAGGATCACGTCAACAAGGCGTGGTCTATATGTGCCACAATGCTTTCGATAAAGTAAAAATTACAGCCTGGGATTGAACACAAAATTTAGAGGACAAGGCTTCTTCTCTGAAATCGCTCAGTACTTTCACTCTGATAAAATCTTGAATATTATGGTTAATCAACATCTTTGCTCTAATCAAAAATTAGGCTTATTGTTCATAAATGCACCTAAATATACTATTATGTAGACAAAAATTACAAAAATATTGATTATTTGTTAAATTAAAATTGGGCCTTATGCAAAAATAAATGTCTATAAAAACGCTATGACTGTATAAGGAAAAATTATTTCCTGATTCATACAATGACATCACTTGCACTGTGAATTCACTCCCAACCGACCAAAATAGGTATTATGGAATTTCTCCTTACTATAAGTACGGTACTGTCACACTTCAATTTAAATAAATCTCTTTTGCCTATTTAGTCAACATGGTCCATTGATAGGAGCACGCTAAGGAGAAATGGCCAATCAATGCCAATGTCCTCAATAAAAATATGATCAAATTTACAAATGAACACCACACATAGTCACCAACCGGTAAAATACACCTCAGCTACACCTTTTATAAAACATCGCGCTATAACTAAAATAATTGTACGACGTCCTATCAAATGAAAGACTGAACTTTAAAATTGTTCTGTCTCATGCCCTACTACCACAATATACAATTCTGCAGAGAAACAATTAAACACAAATTTCATACAGAACCCATAAAACCTACCCCTGTATCTGTTGCTACCTAGTAACTGATCTATCAGTGCCAAAAGCAGCAGAAAAATTGTTCATTACCGATCACATACTGAAGTAACTAAAGTAAGATTGAAATATAGGAAAGCAAAAATTTTGGATGCAACCTAATTTACATACTCATTCAATCATCAATTTTTTTTGACCTAATACGATTCGATGCTAAATCCAACAATGTTGCAATTCTCAACCTCTAGTATAGAACACAATAAAATATGGCAATGTCACCACTACTAATGGTATGGTGGCTGCAAACCCGCAAGTCTATCTATTTAACACATCGCATGAAACGTGACCAAACATTACCTATGTGTGAGGCTGGAGAATCCTGTATTACCAAACCCAAGTCACACACAAACTCAATTATGCTTGATCAACTGGCTGACTGTAATAAAAAATTAGGCAACGCTTTAACTGATAGCAGTAAACGATAGACATGGATTACTAATGCACAAAAAACAATTCTGAAAAGCCCTTCCAAAAATGTCTAAAAATTCCAACAAATTTTGAATGAAACATTCCAAAAGAAGACTTGTGAACTATTTGCAGATTTATTGGCTACCAATCATAAATTATATTTTGTCAAGTATGAACCCACAGATGGAACCAACCCTTAGCATGCATGATCCTTCAATGGACCAAGCTAAACAAGAAATAACTGGTATGCCACTTTTTGTAAATATACATGATTTAAATAAGTAAATTAATATAATGTATCCTCCTCAACATAGGCCATCCCTTTAGCAGCCTGCGACCTATCAGAGACCAAGACTTTATATTACGATTTAAACTATGAGATGTATGAAAAGTAAAATTGTTGAAAAATCGAGAAGGTAAATTCAGGAAGAATATTGGAATCTTTAAGTAGAGCATTGAAAAACAATCAACAACCTTCTCATCTCCAAGAAATAAATGAAGTAAACCGCTAAAATAATTTTATGAAGATCCATCAACAGATTAAAATTCACACTGAAGGGACAAACAAACACATTTAACCTTTGGTAACGTAACAAGAAAGCCACTTACGGAAGACACTCAAAACGCTTTTTCGTCTCCGTTGAACTATTACCCGTCGTCTGAAGTTGTCTTCATCCCATTCAAAAGCGCAGTTTATTAGAAAACTCAGCATATCTTTTGTTCGTATTGCAATACAGTCACAAAACGAGTATTTTGGATGACTCAACCTTTTAAAAATTTAAATCTAACGGTCACATCGTTGCAAGAAAACGAAGAAATAATTATAGGCTTATCCATCATAATAATGGCCTTTATTTTGATACACATGTATCACGCAAACATCACAATTTCTCAAAGTGTATAATGAAAGTAAATCGGTTGTCCTCAAATTATACTTTCAAACCGGATGGATAGCGCTAAAATAAACTTCGAGGGCAGCGTATGGGAAAAGGTTTTAGTAACCCTAAACTTCAACAATATTTTCGACGTAGTTTCAAGTCCGTGTTGTTTTTTGTTTCCTGTGATTGCGGTAATCAAGCCCGTAATCACTCTCACAATTCCTGAACTACGCAAAGCTAAGCAGTGAATAAATTAAATACGCAATTAAGAATTCTAAATGGTCCGTGATTCGCTGCGTAACCAAGAATGGACTGGAGCGGCATTATTAGGAACGAGAGAGATTACGTTCCTATATTTATCCTATTCGTACTACACGTGAATTTAACAGAATAGCAACAGAATAATCTCTGCAAACAAATTTGTTATTAATATACAGTAATTATCACCAAACCTGAGCCACCGATGAACAGCATCACTATGATACAATCTCTTCTGTACTCAGGATTGATCAAGTGAATGACACTCAGTATGTTTTCCACTTGAGCTTATTACCTGCAACAGGATGCGGCTCTCAAGAAAAAGTTCCTCAGTGTTCGTAAATGCTGTCACGACAAGCGCGCCCCGATACCGGGACTTTGCTGTAGTTGTTTTGATACATTGCTTCTCTACTGCATCCAATTTCTTGAGTAAGTCGTGCAAATTAGGGCTTCTTGTTCCCGAAACTGACGCTAATAAGTGAAGCGCTAGTTTCGTCTTCATTATCGTCCTCCTACATAGTAAATCCCATGCTCACTACTATATTGGATGCATACATTAGTGGACTGATCTGGTACTGATGTGTTCAATGAATCTCTCTCACCAGGCGCAAGCCATTATAATCTCAATTTTTTGTTTATGGTAATATAGCTGTTAGCATAATGTTCGAGTTCCTATACTAAGAACACGAGAAACACCACTTCAAATTCAAGTGAGTGTGCTCTATCAAAACTACATTCATTAAGTTATCAAACTAGTGTGTAATAATTAATTGCATTACAATAATAAATCTTAAGGACGTTTTTCAAAAAAATACGTATAAGAAATTACAAATATTAATTAATTTAGCCGAATGATAGTTTCTTTTCATTTTTTATAAACAAAATGCAAACTTGCTTAACAATTCCACATAACACGTTTCATCACGTTATGATCATAATACACAATTTGGTCCAGGCAGTAGTAAAGAAATTCGTTTAAACACATGGATATAAGTTAATGCTCAGCATATCAAATTAAAGAACGCATTAAAATCATTAACCATGGCAACATTACACTTTTTTCTGATGAAAGATTACAACAGGTCCCATTGATTTTGCCTATCATCGAATGCAATACATAAATTAATGAATCATATTATTAAGAGTTGTGACCAACTGTACCTCATGAAACTATACAAACCTGGAGGAATCAACAACACCGCTACAAAATTACAGTGTTTTAGGATTTTCCGCCATTAAATATATCTGGAGAAAAATACCATGAAAGTTACAGACATACAATAGGAAAACACCCTAAACAATTCTGTCTTAGCTTATTACAAATCTTAACATAAAACGCAATTCAAAATTAAAACTTTTGCTATAAGTAATCAAAACACATGCATCACAAACAGTGCAAGGGTGAATGAAAGAGCAACACAAATTTCTAAAATTACACAACATGCAAGTACTGATGACATTGTAAACAATTTAGTAAAAACGATAGGTGCAATTTACAGCTGCTTTAGAATTTCAGACAAATATATAATTAAACACATAATTGAATGTTATAAATATATACACTGCTCGGCATAAGTTAGCCATGGATGGGAGTTGAATCATTTTCACCAATGCAGCATGTGTTTCTGACTAAATGGATCTGAATGATTCAAGTGAGGAGAGGAATTACTACAATGGTAATCTTTTTTTTAATTCTTCCACTGACTGTCAAGGCCTTGGTAACAGCGCCATTAGAGTCTGACAGGGATACAATTGCTGGGTAAAGATATGAACTTTTCCAGTTGGGATTAGCCTACGCAAGTTATTATCACCCTGGGGTTGTGAGTGTGTGGGCTATGGATATAACTGAGGCCGGACTCAGCGGGACTCGAACCCAGATGTTTGAACCAGTGATGCCAACATACAGACACAACAATAAACGCCATGATAATACTTCAGTCAACACATGGGACGTGTAATCAAGTGCAAAGGATTTTTATTTTCAATGCACACATTATTCCGAACTTTAACTTGAAAAAAGCAAAATAATGAATGCTGTATCCAACATCACTAAATACTTCATTACCAATAACATTATTCATAGATTAATTTCACTTTATGGAAGCGAAATGCTCTGATCAATAATGAATGAATTCAAAAAAATATTTAAATCAGTTTTACAAGTTGTCAAGAGATCTCATACACATAAAATTATAATATTTGCAAACCAGGTCAATTCCCTTTCTAATTCCCTTTGTGTGCTTCTTATGATATTTACAAAATAATACTAATTTTGTGTATATACTGCTACAGTACATTCTATGCTCAAACCTAGATTTTGATCTCTGGTCATACTTGACAAAATAGAAATTTCTGATGAGGAAATGCTACTGAAAATTTAGTAAAGTATAATATAAATAAAACTTGACTTATTACTACTGTACCAAACAAGTGAAAAACGTAGTCAGTTCAATAAATTACTTTTTGGAATGTCTATGCGGCTAAAATCTTTTTGCTTCAGTACCTTCACTGAACAAAAATTATTTAACTTGGATACAATATCTAATAAATTACACCAAAGCCTCCAATCAGAATTCTATCAGAATTTTCATCTCTATAAACTACTAATCAGACTCCGTTAGTGGTTGTTCTGTACGCGCTTCGGTGCGATGATAAGTCGCAAAAGAATCCAATATATAAAAGGTTTGACACACTGGGGCAGTAAAGCACTTCAAAAGTTATCAATGTACATCACTAAATCATTTCTACTGAATCCGTCAGACTAGAAAAAAATCATCTACTTTAAACTAACATGGAATAAACGGCTGCCATTAAAAGAAAATTATACTGGTAAACCAATATTATGCCAGTCGTACAGAAGATGGCAAACGAATTGTATCAATAAGCAAAATAAAATTTTCAGGGGTTTTGAGGTTTTTGATTTAATCTTTATATGAGGAAAATCACTTGGAAGAGTATTTTGTCACATTTCAGACTAGAGCTGGAATGGCACCAATTGGGCCATATTAAAATTCTCACTGGAAGACCGAAATAAAAATGACTGGTATTACTGTATTTCGCAACCATTTTCTGCTATCAAAACTATGGTGAAATTTCAAACACACGCACGAGGATGAAAACAAGGTCTTGTAACCGCGTCAAATGTACGTATTTTTGCTGTTATTAGGGTGAATATATACATCAACCTGTAACTGTATATGGTGACATGCAAGTAAAAACCATGTGTCACAGCATTGCAAAGATAAACGAGAGTAATAATTATTTTTGGATCAACATCAATTACCGGTATTTACAGTAATGCAACGCCGCTTTACTGCAGACTGTCATATAATTTTACATCTACTCTGCCTACTCAGTCCAGGAGCAATATAGAAAATATTATATTTCTAATCGGTTGGTAAGGATTCATAAGTTTTTTTTGATAACACGAAAAGTATTCCATTAAGTTTACTGAAGAAAAGCCAGGAATCTGTGTTGGGGTGTTTATAAATACCTAGGGTTTTCGAAACATTTCCTCACTGAATGAGAGAAAATGGAACAAAAATGAATATATGTGAGTGAAACATAAGGAGGACATTAAATTTGACACAAAAGCTCTTCAAGAGCTACGTCAAATTTATAATTCTAATTTTTCCAAGTATGCAACAATTTAAATCAAAAATAAGAAAAAACAAATCCTGAGTGAGTTAGATGAATTGTATCAAAAAATTTTTTTTTGTAGAACGACAGAGGCAAAGTTGGAAAAAACTAAAATTGGCTATCGACAAATAAAATAAGCGAGTGGTCGGAGCATTACCCTTCAAAACAAAAAATGCTCTAGCATGCAATTAATAATCAATAGACTTCTAGTTAAATTTTATCACCAATTCAAATAAGTAGCGATTCTTATGTATAACTAACTTAACTGCAAATCAAAATCTGAAAACTCCAACACAATGCTGTTCATCCATTCTAAAAAAATCAACAATCACAACCGACTAACACATCAAAACTTATCTACCAATCAGATGTATCTCAAGCATGGTTATAATCTTCAAATAGGAAATTATACAGGACGCATTACAAAATAATATAACATCCTAATTTTCATTAAGGTCAAATATGAGGACAATACAAAATATTAGAATGACACGTCAATCACAGTGGCAGAAAATTGTATTTCAATGTCCAAAGCACTCATTTCATTTTCTTCGGGGTGACCAAATAATTCTATACCATCAGCCTTACTATTTATTAGCAACACAGAATGATTTCAAAATATTTTCACAGTATGGATGTGAGCGGTATACTTGAAAATACGGATTTATTATCTACTAGCAAAGAAGATGACAACTTGTTGATTTACTAAATTTATCATCTGCAGGAATGGCCTTTTCCATAAGGTGTCTCAGTAGAAGAGTAGCTGGAGCTCTTCCTAGTCGATTCATATCACTACTAATTCTATACGAATCATAATATTAGAAAAATATCCTCATTTATCTTACTTGGATAACGATGAAAAATATGATACTGTTTGTGCAATAGTCAAAAAGTCGTACGAGGGGGACAAAAAAAACCTTGGACAGGCTAGGGAGCTTTTCAGCAGTTCCACGCTTTACCAAACATAGAAAGTTTAAACTATTGTAGTCTGATAGCCTTGGTTGATCAATGTGCACAGGCAATTAGTCAAGTCATTGGAATTTTAGCCTGGAGGTTTAACAAGTCTAGACCCATTAATATGAAATCACTATCTTATGTGACAAATCTGACTTGAACCTTGAATGATAAATTGAGAAGTTTCCCAAACTTCTAGTAGAGTTTACTTATGAATACATATAACCAAGCCTGTGCCAATGATAAAAAAATGCCAATTTCTATTCTTTGGCCTATGCATAGTTTCATAGTATAGTCACGATAACAACAAAATAAAACAGACCTTGGTACTATCATAAAAAAAGTCTTTCACTCTAAATGATAAATTGCGTAAAGATAACATAAGCATGCGATGCACAAAAGCTTTAAAAGTATTAATCATGAAAAACAAACCATATTATATCATTATATTCCTTCAGAAATATGCCAGAATCAGGAGCAGATGGTTAATATATGATTATATATATATATAACTAAAATAATAATTAATTTATTCTGCTTTATATAAAATTATCATTTAAAAGAAAATATTTAAGGTGTGAAAATTTTTATGTTGAATATCAAAGCTAACTGGACAAAACATGGTCTACTTATTAACTTTACTTGGTCGTCCAGCTCATTAAGTGTGAAGAAAGCTAAACTAAAATGTATGAACTTTTTTATTTTAATATTCTAATAAAAAATTGGTTTAGTTGCCAACAAAAAAATTGTTTCAGTAATGATACGGAATGCAGCCCCAATAAGTACATGAAACAACCAAAAAATTGAGTTTTCACAAAAAATTTTGATGCTATTGTAAAATAAGAAACTGAAATAACCGCTCTTCTGGGTTATGGATTGGATTTTTTTAACTTTTCATACAAAATTTATTGCACAAATTCGTAAGGGTACGCATCTGACCTATGATGCTATTTTTAGGGTATGAACGACCACTGAAAACATACTATGGTTACCGCGCCCCGTGTGGACTGACAACCACTCAGCCACTTTCCACAGTCTAGTCATTTCAAATTTTCATTCAACGTATCGAATTCTGAACTGAAGTCTGTGCCTCATTTGAGTACGAATTGTGCTGACAACCTGCTTGGTTTGTTGGGCCGTGTTGTGCACAAGGAAGTAAAAATTTTCAAATAAAATGTTATAGCTGTTTCATGTTTTAGGCTTTAGGCAGCCACTCATCTCAAAGGCGTCCACGAATGACGTAAATCGTAAAAGTAGTGGTTCGACGATAATGTGCTTTAACCAACTATGTATGGACATTAAAACCATATCAAAACAATTGGCATTGAAATTTATGTACCCGAAAATGGACAAGGGGCAAGAAACTTGAGACTGTGAAGCAGTGCCCCATTCTGCATTGTTAGTGATTGATTAGGTTACACAATTTTGAACAAAATGGGACGGCTTATGGTTGAATTGCAGAATGGTTACAAACTTGATTGAAGTAAATATAAAAAAGCGGTAAGTTTTTGAGATGGGCTCGTAACAAATTGACCGCCACCCCTAAAATGCATATTACAAAACACATAGTACTTTTATTTTGGGAAAATTTAGGTGTAAACATATCACAAAAAGCCATATTAATGGTGCAGGTTAGTGTCTATACCTGTGTGTACATTGTACACATCTTACCACTGTATGCACGTGTGACTGTTGTCCAGGCGTCGGGGTAGCACACGATGGAACTTTCGTACCGGTATCCTAACCAAATATTTCTAATTACCACACATAATCAGATCGTCAGTTCTCAGTCGAATATTCTGTCGGAAACTTTTATCTGATATGGGACGTAAACAAAAAAAAATTCAGACTTTTCTCCCCTGCACTATCAAAAATCGGAAGAAGAAATCTGGAAAAATATCCAAAATTCACTTTAAACTCAAGAAAAATTGACCCGCCTCTTTATCGTTTACATAGAACTTGCGCAAAAACTGTGCGCATGCGCAAATTCAGTGATTTTTAATACGTCGATAGGTTCAATTTGAAAAAACGATATAACACACGCAAGATCTGAGATAATATAAGCATAGGTAATAATGATATGAGTACATGAGAAGCAAATGGAAAATTCACGAAGTAAACTTCATGAAACCCAATATCACAATCTGAAGTAGTCAGAGTGGAAGACTGAGAAAATCTAAAACATCAAGTATTGAGTTGAAATATATTACAAAAGGGTCTAAAACTCACGTCAGGCAGTGGAATGAAAAAAGAAAAAGATTTATTTTATCGTCCACCATTTTTCCCTGTAATTTTTTTTTTTTATTTTTTAAATTTTCAACTCCAAAAAAAAAAATGGAGATTGTAAAAAAAAATGGGGGGGGCGTTTTCCCGGTTAAGGCCGTTAAAAATTTTAAATTCATTATTTCAATTGTTTTGTTTTATGGCAAATTTGCAAAAGGGCCAAAATAAAAGGGGAATAATTTCAGAGGGGGATAAGGACCAATTTTGATTTTTGGGTTTGGATTTCGCTTGTGTAAATAATCAAGGTATTGGCAAATAATTCGGGAAAAAAAATTTTATTGGGGATAAAAATTTGTTAGGGTACTTGCATTACTTGTTCATAATTTACTGGATGGAATAATTTAATTTATTTAAGTTAAAAAATTATTAAAAAAAAAAAGTAGGTTTACTTGGAAAAATATCCGGTTTCTTTAGAGGGGGAAATTATTTTGATTATTGCACAAGGGGGAATTGGGGGGGTTTGAGAAGGGTTTGAAAAAAAATTAATACAGGTCATCCATCAACCCTACAAAACCATTTTAATATTGGGGAGGCATTTTTTTTTAAGTCACCGGGGGGGGCCGGTTTGTTAAAATAAACATTGAATATTTAAAAGCATTAAAGGGGGGGGATATTTTAATTTTTTTTTTTTCCTAATTTTAGTTTAGGATGTTTTTTTTCATTTTATTAATATAGTTTAGTTTCCTAAAAGCTTTTGGCGATTTTTCTTTTTTTATGTTTTTTTGTACCCAGTTTTTTTTTTGTTCCGATGATTTTTTGGCAAATTTAGTCCATAAAAATGATATATTTGGAAAAAAAATTTTTTGGGGGGCCATTTTGGGTTTTTTTTTCGGGTTTAGGTTTCCTTTGGGAATTGTCTTTTCAAATTTAAAAAAGGGGTTACGGGGTTTTGAATAAACGTTAAAAAAAAAAATACCCATATTTTTCAAAAATGTAATGGGTCCCCCAAATTTAAAACAATCATTTAATATTAATAAACGGAACAAATTCAAGTTCTTGGGTTAAAAAATTCGCTAGGATTAAATGTAAATAGATATAACTAATAGGATAAAAAAAAAAAAAAAAAAATTCACTTAAACATGGTTTTCCAGGTCAAAAGCCATTTGTGTGGGGTTAATGTTCAAAAAATAAAAACAAAAAACGAATCGCAAGTTTGCCTTGGCCGCGGCCCATTCGAAGGTTTAGGGGGGGGCGTAATTTTTAACCAAAAGCAAAAGGCCGGGGCGGGTTTTAGGGGAATATCGACCTTAGAGGTAAATATATTTTTTGTGATCTAACGACAAATGCATGCATTAATTACAAGTACTTTGCAAAACACGTCAAAAATGCCAGCTGAAGGAGTACTCTTATGAAAAATATGGTTTTTCGAGCAACGGCATGCATGAGTGCCGAATGAGACACAATTTTTTCGCACTCTGTAAGATTGATTTGTGATGATTCAGGAGGATCTCACCTTCAATATTCCGACCGGAGCCCAATCCCCTTCTGTGTTTTTGTATCTGGACTGGTTTGATAAATTATTACTGTTGATTTTATAATCTGTGAGTTCAAACAAGACTAACCCTAACATTACTTATAATTTTCATTTTATTTCTTAATCCAATATCCTGTTACAGCCCATGCCCAGAAAGCAATTAAAGATATCTAAGCAGGACAAATGAGACCAAATGTTGGGGTTATGAGGCTAGTGATTCAATATTATATGATATTAGTTTTCTAATGGTTTGCACTGGTACGCCTCTTAACAAAGTTTTTGAATCTGATTAATTGGCATCAGAACCAGATAGACAAACCTTGGTTGCTGTGATAATCTGATTGATTGATAACCAACCTTTTCACCAATAAATGATATTGATCCGCTGGATTCATTGCCAAATGAAAATTACAATCGTTAATAATAAATGAAATATTAGATTCAGATTTTTTAGAATAACCATATTTATAATATGGAAGTGAAAAAAGTATGATGCTGATACTGTTTTTGACAACATTGGCTTTCTACTCATTACCTTCACTCTCATGAAAATGAAGATATAAAGTTCAAGGATAGGTAATAGAGATTAAATGGATTCATGTCACTCTATCTGAGATATTAGGTCACTGAAATCCTTCAAAAATTTTACAAGAGATTGGAAAGCGTTAATTGCTTCTCTTCCAATGCATATTCCCCAAGTTATTGCTGTGAAATGAGACTGGATAAGCAAGCTCTTTAGCTGGGTTGTATTATTTCTAGGAATACAACTTTTTATCAATTACACAGATCCAATTTTAGAGGTGGTGGTGTAGGTTTTATATATCAGAAAACGGTGTCCGTTACAGCGCTCAAACACAATCATGCATGACAAGACCTTTGAATTGATTATTTGTAGTACAATTGTCCCTGAATTGGGCAATATAATTGCACGTGGTTCTATATATGGATTCCCCTATTAAAGACAATGCTTTAGGACAATATTGTGTTCAGTGAAAAATTAAACTTTGTTGCTGCCCATTCTGAGCAGTTTACAGTATAATTAATATCATGGTATGACGGGAATTACAATTTATTGGACCTAGTCCAATGACCAATGACAGTTTCGATCCTTGACATATTGCACTACATATTTAAATAAACTCTTTAAATAACTCACCGAAACAGAATAACTGGCAACTTCTGATACGAGCATTGATCATATTTGGACAAATGCCTTTGAAAAACCAATTAACCGTGCAATGTTCTTCTTGGAAAAAAAAGCTCTAATCAACAATTGAAAATTTGCTTAGAAGGTTCACTAGAAAAGATTTGGAATAATTTCTGAATAGGTTGAATAATAAAGATTATAAGATATATCTGATTACATGGGCTTGGGAATGGCCAAGGATTGTCTGTTGGGGCAATTTTTTTCATGATTTTTCACTGTTTATGGGGAATTACCCTTTCCAGCTGTGAAATTTAAAAACAAAAGAATGCTCATAAGCCATGGTATGATGACACTTTATGCAGGCGTGGAAACGATCGATTAAAAAATTAAATAGCAGTTTACACCGGTCAGAGAGGTCGCATGGTGGCCTTACAACAAAATGTAGGAATTCAAGATAAAAGGCCTTCTTTGTTACAAAAAATGCCAATATCATATGTTCCATATTTCGATCGCATAGAGGGATCATGAAGGCTGTTTGTGAAAACGATAAATCATCTACTAGGCAGAGTTGAAAACACTATCGGTTCATCTGTGGGTTTTTCTCTTCTCTATACTTAGTGAAGTTGCCGACTAGTTGGGGGGGGGGGAGGCAGGGGGCTCGATGATACTTCTCTACGGTGGCGCAGAGATTGATTGGACCTACTGCTCAAACTCCTCAAAATCATACCATTCATTTTTTGGCAAAATCATGTCCAACCTCAATTGAGTCTTAGACCCATTTTTCTGTAGAGATGAAAAAAATTAATCAGAAAATCTGGAGGCCAACAATCAAGCTTGGAAGTTGATGTGTATTCCTTTCTAATATTCTTCAACATTATTCAAACATCAATTTTAAATATTCTGGTTCATCTTTCCAACCTATATTAGCATCTATCTTTTGAAAAAATTTCAAAATTGGCAAAGGTTCTTCCTCTTTATCAAAAAGGAAGCACATCACACCTTGGTAATTTCAGGCGAATCGGTCAGGATAACTAATCAGGATGGATAAATAATCCAAAAGAAATCAATCAATCTCAGCAATTAGGGTTACGACAAAATATTCTACCGCCGTAGCAGCTAAATTATATTGTTGATAAAATAAAAAAATGCTGTTGAAAAGCAATTCACTTGCCATTGGGAATTTACATTGGACATTTCAAAAGCATTGTGGCTACCATTAAATCAAGAATATTCTTCTTAAAAAACTCGCGCAGTATCGAATAAGGAGTCTGATCAGGATACCTGGATATTCAAAGCTATCTGAACGCTAGAAAAATAAAAAATAACAAATTGTCCAAGAACAAGGGTGGGAATAGTCTAACACTACAGTTTCTTGAAGCCTGGGGTCCCCAGGGATCTGAACATGGAGACGTTTATAGTTTTGTAATTTAAATTAACGATTTCTGCTGGAGGGTGAATCTTGGTTAAAAGTACCTAGTTTAGCTAGGTTATAAATTAGTTTTACCGAGGTTTGTGTCAAACTACTTTTTACATAGTTAATATCACATACCTAGTTTAACTTTTACCGCGTTTTCTTTTTTATATTTTACCTTTTTAGTTTTAAATATATTTAGTAGAAAAAATAAGTAAATTTACCTTATTTTAAACTAAGTAACTGGTTGGAAAAATGGGACTCTTTGAGATTTATAAATTTCAAAATTCTAATAAAAAATGCCCTCAAATGCAACCAACCGACACTAACCAAGTAAAGTGGTTTATAGATCAAGTGGTACTACATAGTTTTGTGGTCAATTCGTTTTTACTATTACCTAGTTTGAGGAAATAACTAGGCTGCCATCCTAGTCTGCTGATAGTTCAGATGTAGTTAGATAGTAATTCATTACTTGAAATATGTGCGATACTTCTCCATATGTATGTTATACCGCGCGTTTATGCTCCTGATACCACAATGCAAAGCTGGCGTTTCAGTGAATAACGGCTACTTCTCATAAAGGCGTTGGTCATGAGCTCTTTGTTTTCTATATAGCTCTTGAAGCGCAAGCTGAGATTATTTCGTAAATAAGGATGTTTTTCAGCTCATCCAGTTAATGATTGGTTCTTGATTGTTATTATTAATTTAGTGATTTGTAGGTTAAGCCAAAACAAGATAATTTCGTACGCAAGCAAAAACAGTGACCTCCATCATATATCGCTTACTTAATTAGAATCAAATCCACAAGTCAATCAAAAGTTTCAACTTGGCAGCAAAAAAGTAATCTAAGTTTTACAAATTTACCCACATATTTTATTAGGTAAAGGAAATGCCTGGCTACGGTTAAAGTTGTTAAGCCGGTACAGACGACGAGAAAATCTCTTTCTTACTTCATCAGATGTTGCTATCTCCAAATGTACAATAAAAACGTCGCACTTACAACATCCACGGAACTTAATTCCTCCAATGAAACCCTATGTCAATGAATTTGTAGTTTTATTGCAACGGACATAAATTCACCAACGTAGAACAAATATTCGCCGGGCAAATATGTCAAAAAAAAAATTTGGCCTATCAACCTAGCTTTTTATTAGATAATATCCATGTTGATAAAAAATGTCAAAATTCGGTCCATAATGGCATGTAAACTTCAGACTTGGAATGAATAACTATCACCTTTTAAAAAAATTCAAATCTGCCAAAATAGTTTTATTAAATCAATCTCCAGGTCTAAATCATCCAACTCCTCGAAAACGTGCCGAATTTACTGTCTTCGAAGGTTTTTTGCACTTACGTTCTAGCCTGGTTTTTGAACTTTATATCTTTTGTTTTTCTTTCTTGCTAAACTCTGTAATGTGGTATACTTCATTTGGTAATACGCCTTTTGTGTCAAAATAAACTATGTCTCTAATTTTTCTGGTTTGAATGAAATATAATTAAAAAAAGTCCAAGCTAGAACTTTTTATACGACGATCTGCTCGCAACCATACAAAGCAAAAACATTTAGGTGGAATTAGATCTATTTAAATACCGATGAAACAGGCTGCATTAACCATGTCCTTATAACGACAACACTTATGGACTTGATCTTGGTGATTACGGACAAATATACTCATGTAATAAGACATTACTTATTTTTATTCGTGGTAAAAGTGCTGTATGCTAGTCACCAGCGAAATCTATACAACAGCACTGCCAAATTAAGTTTCACTTTATTCAACATGTTTATATCAAAACGGGACGATTGCAGACTCTGCTAATTTATTAGGAAAAGTCGAAGTTGTCTTGCTAAGGACGCTCCCACTTGGGAACTTTATTTCGTCAAGCATGCGCCACCCCATGACAGTAGTTACACCGACCGTAATCTTCCAGAAACCTATTAGGCTACTCACAAACTAAACTTGGGCAATTTTTCGGAATTGGGACCTGGTCAAATATTAAGGATCATATTCGAACAGGCCTGTCAATTAATGGTGATCCAATCTCTAACATCGAAGACAAAAGTATAAATCAATATATATGATTCGGTAGTGCATAACTTTTTCTACTGCGGATCAATCGGTGAACATATTAAAAACAGATGTTTCAACCATATTTTTTTCTGAATAAAAAAATATGAATTATAATTACAGATCCGAGAAGAAAGAACGGTTACCGAAGAATTAATGATGTGTATGACAAGAATAGATAATTAACCCCATGTTTTTAGTAATATATTTTATTTGTAGTTTTCGTGCTACCGAGTATCCTGTTTGCAAAACTATTAGCTGAACGGATACCCGCTGACAAACGTATTTAAGGGATGATTTGGCTTAATCGATTTAGGGAGCTACAGGATAATTGCTCCGATTTTATCAAACCCAGCCACGGCGTGGACATTATGTTAAATTCATCTGAAGCAATATTATAATGTGTGGCAGAGTAATCATAAATCGGTCCAGTGAAACTGTTCTTCAATTATTGCTAATCAGAGGATAGTGGGAACACAATGAACTATTACCAGACTAGTCAGCAAACGAGAGTACCGATCAAGGAAACCTCAATTAAACAGACACAGCAATAGTTTACATATGCAATGGCTTGGAATAGGATTTTTTTCCAATTTCATTCGAATGGATAATCTGTTGCAAACCTGACCAAAATGGAAATCCCTCAGCGATAGACTGAACTGTTTCATTAGCGACCTGCAGTTGACAAAGCACAAGTTGAATATTTTATTATGTTTTCTACCTACTTGCGATCTACCCCAAGTATTCTCCCTCTACTGTAAATTTTTGCAGTCACACGTCTCAGGACTACCAATGGCCAGGGAAAATATTACATAACTGTACTCATCTAAAATGTCACATGTGAAACATATGCCATTTATCATAAATTGTAGGTTCATCTACAAAAAAGGCGTAAGATGAATATAGTACCGTTTGCTTTACAAACAATACTGTAGGCTGGATAACACACTGCTAAAAAATAGCAAAGCTCGGATGGGATACTTTACCTACACTGTGATTGAAAAGTGAAATAACAGAACCAATATACATGGGGTTGCAATTTGATTTTATACAGCACAATCCCTGTGAACACTTGCAAAACTTTGATTTTTACTTATAAAAATCGAGTACCGTAAGTATGTCTGTCCAGATAAGGGGGACATAACCAAACAAGTGTCTTATATTTTGAAAAGAATGAAGCCACATATGGCCGAATATCAGTAGCGGTAACGGAAAATTAGTTGATACTTAAAACGCATCCAGTAAGAAAGTTTTTTTTTTCGATTGGGAACAAAAAATTTGGTGAATTCTACAACCAAACCTGGCTAATAAAGTATCAATACTCCACATTAAAACCTTTTGCAAGAACATGAAAAAAAAATACTGTCATGATATGACTAAAGATAAAAATACATAGATCTTCACGTCCTTTGTTCACCACGAAAAAAAAAATAACAAAAAAGTTCAAATACTAGCAGAAGCAACTATCTTCCCAATTCCGGAAAACCACAATAGGACTGATTCGGCGTTAAACCCATCATGGTTCTGGGTGAAAAATGCCTAATCTCCTGCTGATATATTAATATCTTCTTCCCTAGCCGAAAAAAAAAAAATTATATCGAAGCATCTATTTCCCTTTAAAAAGTGTTGGTTGCAAACAAACATTCAACGGAAAAATGTTTGCAATATCAAAATAACTAAAAAAAATAATTGAAAACACTAAGAAGATATACCATATTTATGAAATCATTACCAAAAAAGCACCTTTAAAAACATTATAGCTCTATAATTCACTCAATCAAAACTAGGAATCGGTGCACATGTAGATAAAGACAAATAATGCATAAAATTACATGAAAAAATACAAGGCAAAGACTTGTGTGATTCATGAGGGGGCCAGAAAAAAGTAGTGCAAGATGTTTTCCAAATGTATAGCCGGGAAGTTCTGATTACAAGTTTAAAAGTCGTTCAATAAAGGGTCTGCATGGTCATATCCAAATTCGGGATACACAAGGCGTCTGCATAGAAAGACAACCACATTCTGTTAATGCGAGATTCATAATTGATTGGCGAATTACTTATCGAATAAGAGAAACTAATTTTGCTATGCAGACTGGCTGAAACGTCAGCTTACTCTCTCAAAATCAAAAGAAAGTTAACTGCGTGAAGCTATAAACCAGATAATACAATTTGAAAACAGTCAATACATAGAGAAATTCAAAAATCGGTAAGTTGTAGAAGTAAAAACGATGATTAATGAACCGGTGCAGATGATAATGAACCAATAATTTTAAGACAACTGAAGAAGTCCGTTTCATTCCAGACAAAACAGAAAATTTTTGCAACATTCAAAAGGACTCCATACGGGCACTGTAAACGCTTGTGGAATTTTTCAAAATCTTCATCTAACATTTGAAAGAGTCAAGCTCATTTTCTTGCTTGCTGTAAGTTCTGAAGGTTATATGCAAATTAACAATACAATAGACTGATTTTGTGGATCATAATAACAATTATTGAGTATCTAAAAAAACAACAACAACCACGTCATCCTGATTTAGATTTCTGCAATATGGAGTTGCGAAGAGTTTTCATTTCATAGTTCTCTCAATCATTAGAAAAAAGATTTCTTCCTCACAGCGCATCTTCATTGCGCGGAATCTCCTAGGTCCTTTCTCCGGTTTCTTTCCATTTACTCTTCATCTAGCTGACGAGTACTTTTCTTCGACATAAGCCTGTGGACTGTGAGAAGTTTAGCAAGATGTAAAGGTTCATAACCATTTTTGACATGATAAAAAGATTCCCGGCCGGTATATTGTAAGTTCTGCCATAGTCATTACACTTTGCTCCAATCATTGATACCTCGGCAGCTAATGTTTAATCATTTACACCATATTTTGGTTTAACTCACTTATTAGAACTAATACTAATAAAGATTTCGAGAACTTAGATTGTCATTGCAACGGGACCGTCTCCAAACACACTTTTTAATAAAAAAAACCCACAGATGTACCAGAAAGAAGAAAATTGAATGAGAACAGGTGTAGTTAACAAGTCATTTCAAACATTTGAAGGAGCTATTGTCAGTATGAATAAGACTAAAATCATGAGGAGATTGAGGAGTTCAAACAGAATAGGTCGATTTACCAAATTCATTGCTGGTTCGCATTCGAATGCAAGGAAAGGGAATCAATGATTCTTTATGGCATTGTTGCATGGAAAAGGAAAAAAATACATTAGGAAGCATCAAAACAATATCAAAAACATAACAAACGCAAAAAGACATAGTGCATGGTGCACATTCAAATTGGCAACAATTAAAATTAGAAATAACGGCGGGAACACATCCTCGTATTCTCCACCTGACAACAAACTCCAGGAACAGGCACGCGTCGCATCCAAAAGGGGAAGATACCACAGGTACCACTACGCAATCGCCTGACACTACAAACTCATCCACTAACAAAACTAAACGTGTAATAATTCCGAAAGCAGTTGCGGTCCGTGCATGATGATCCCATGTACATTTCATACTACCCGTATTTAATTTTATTTCATTAATAAACTCCAATTTTATATTATAGAGGGCAGAAATCCACATACCATAATTGACTTAGACATGAAATTATTTCTCTTCCATGGAGTTCCATCGTTTAACCCGACAATCTTCACAAAAGCACCAGCAGTCAGTAAGTAACAAATTGCCATCTCTAGTACACAGAAGAAAATACAGAGTGCGCTCAGATATGAAATATTCCAACTAATGCCTGACTGGTGCAGCTATGTACGACAAATTTGAGATGGACACGCATCACCACCACTCCGCTCTATACATGCTGTTCTTGCTACCACACACAGTATGCCAACAGAAAAATATACAATGTATAAAATATTAAACCAATGTCAACTATGACAAACTAAAACTGCTGCTCGGAGCTGAGGTTAGAAAAATCGGGACATTTAACTCGACTTCTCGCATGCAAATATTGTCAGAACAATCTTTAATTTTATTAAAATTTCGCTCAGAGCAAGGGCACCGGAGGGACAAATCTATACTTGAAAATTCACCCGACGCCACTCTGAAGTGCAAAGCGTTACATCGAATGCAAGGACTAGGAGCTAAGGGAAACCCCCATCCCTAATAGCAGTCTATTAACTGAGAGTTTTAAAACCTTGATAGTGAAAACATGATCACGAAAGCAATTAAACCATATATTGGGTGGCAAAACAGGTTTCCGACAATGACGGAAATGTTTTTCCTTTCAATATCATCGCAGGTCTTCTTTGCTAATCTGATTTGGTGGCAGACACCGCTTCAATCAGCTTATGACAATGTGCCAAACTACAGTTACTTTGCTCATGCTGCCATACTTACGATTTAAACTAATATCATGAAAAAATTCAAAAATTACTCCTAGAAAAGCACTTTTCAACTATCCTTTATTTTTATTATTTCATTTTAATTACCATGTAGCCAACAAAAACAGAAAATTACTTTATTTTATATACAGTCCTTTGATAATGATTATAAAGCATTTATACCGGTAGCTGGTGTACTGTTGAGAGTGACAAATTGCATTGAAATGGGTAGTTTTGTTAGCGTGATGTGTGTAATTGTTAAAAGCCTAACAAGAAAATTGACTGAAATATTCTAGAGAGTGGAAACTCGCTGAAATAAAATTTTTTGAAAGGAGCGATGGAAACTAATTAAAAGCCAATAAGAAATAATAAAGAGGAAAGTGGGAATTACTGAAGGAGCTTCCAAAGATTTCAATTGTTGTTTGTTCGTACAAAGAAACCAGGCTGAATGTCCCATCAGCATTAATAGGCAATAACCCGAAGGGCATACGACAACAATGTTTAGCAACCAGCCTCACAAGCGGATTTACAAACAATGCGTTCCATTAGATCTGCAATTCATTGTGTACGGCATTCTAAAAATTATCATAAAATTAACCCTTAAAAAATATATTTGTAGATACCCTCATGTGGGATGTTAGAAAAATTCAGAATGACAAGTGAACAAACAAAATATATCTAAAAAGTAAAACTGTACACAAATATTTAGGTATTTCTCTTGTATTTTTCCAGATGTAGAATTATAAACAAAGAACTGAAGAAAGAAAATACTACTGTCTTAAAGTTTAAACACTGGATGAAGCTTTTATCTAGTCAGCCGTAAATCACAAAAATTCGCGCAGATTTTTTACATATTTATTCCCGCGAAAAAATTCGATTACACTTGACATAGGAGAAAATTTCTGTCAAAACAAGTCTGTGGGGTGGTCTTGGACTTTCTACTCAATGCAGAAATCTTGTTATTTTTTCGGGTGTCCAAAATGTTCTTGTGAAAAAATTGCTTTCAAAGTGATTGACACAGCTACTATTGATTTGGTTCCATCAACTTGAACGTCGCATACCTCAATCAAAATACCTCGCAATCTTTCATAACACAATGGAATAGTTCAATTGGTTCAATGGATGGTGATATTGAGAAACAGTTCAAATACGATTCATGTTTGAAAAGACAATTTTCTGTTAGTAATTTCAAATTAACTGAATTTAAATGTCATGCAACTATGAGAACGAAACCCTAATTTTGCCTGTACAAGTGCGGCATAATAATCAAAGACTTCATAAAATAGCACATGAGATTAATCAATAGTTTTCTCTACAATTGTCTAAACCTACTTGATGGCCTCCAACTCTCTGAACTTATGATGAAGTTTTTTAATTATAAGATAGTAAGTCAAATGTAAGTAAAGTATTAATTTATGTGAAAAAACATGTTAGGGATTTATTCCCCTGAAAAATACTCACTGTGTGTCTGAAGACTACAAGAGATATAGTGAACGCTTGTAAACGAGATCATTATTTGCACCCCCACGCTCTATCAGAAGATGAATAGCTTCTAAAATTTGGGGGAGTGGTAATACGCATTTTCGATTTGTCTCCAAATTAATACTAACATAATTCAAATATTTGAGACATCTTACGAATAATATATATAAACAACTGTATGCACATCTTCAATAAAACCTTCGCACACATGTTGTTCATGAAAAATAGAATATATACAGCAATCCAAGTGCTAAAATCTGTCAAAGCAAACGTATGAAAAAATAAGTAAAATGACCACAACACAATCAGAAATACAGTATGAGTGATAAGCATGAGCCACAGAAGAGCCTCATGCTTAACCAAACGTATTTGGTAAAATTAGTTTCTCCACAAAACAACAATTATATAATTCTCATGAACTATCGTAGTTAGTTCTTCAATGAATTGCACAGAGAAGGAAGTTACGCTATTTTTTAGATCAAATAGTGGGTTAAGTAGAATCAATAAAGCTAAACTACAGAGATGATTTGAAAACATCTGATTTATTTGTACGGATAATCTTACTATGGTAAAATTATGAAGCATGGATTGTACAGAATTTTTCACCAAAGGTATTCATAAACTATTTTTCCCAATCACTAAATGTACTATTCCCAAATGTACGCACTACACGTGCACTATACAGCAGAATACAGCAAGGCATATTATAATGTCTCAAATTCTACCGTATTTAACCAATCTGTGTTCAGTAGTTTGAATTACAAAAAAATAGTTAATTTTCAAATTCGCATCCACATTGCATAATAACACCTAGATACGTCACCGTCTAGAGCCCCATTAGTACGTAAAGGATATGAAAACAATATCAAAAAGCTCAAAAGTTCAATTCCTGAAGCGTAAAAAGAACAACATTGTCGGGACGCGGCTGGCACTAATGGCTAAAATTATGTCGGCATCGACATATTAAAGACTTCTAAGATTCGAGAAACAGGTGAGTCTGGGTCGTTATATCCCATGGCCCACACCTCACACCCAGGTTGTAATCACATTGGGTAGGCTCTGAGTCTGAGCAAAAACAAAGATCTATATCTTTATCCAGCAGCTTATAACCCTTTTCATGTTCTATGAGTGGTCCGCTGAGGTACAGGGTCCAGCGTCATTCAACTCTTACAGGAAGTATGGCTTTGAAAAAAAAAAATAAAGATAAAAAAGTCATAATAACTTACTGAACACATTCAACTGTGCATGAATATACATCAGAATACATCATTCTGTAGTTTTTCACAAAGTAATGACTCTGAATGATCCGAGAGCACAGACATCCGAAGATGATTCTGAAATTAATCTTCCAATTGATGACAAGATTGGGTTTCCAAGATCTGACTTGTTTCTAGAAACAATTCACATTTCAATATTATTAAGTGGAGACACATTAGTTGGACTTATACCCGGACATGACGAAGATTATGTTAACAAAATTTGTGTCTTTACAAAGTTCTTTGGACATTAGCTCATACCTCAATGAGCTATAGTAGTTTCTAGTATTCGTGCGAGTGCTATCGCGAAGGGGGGGGTACAGGGGGTGGGGTGGGGGAAGCGCACAAAAAACGGGAATTAGTTAATGTACCTTGTAAAATAATATGTAGCAATAGATCCAGCTATCGTCATTTGTTTGACAAGCTAATATGAACATTCACTGATCTCCAAATCAAACAACAATGATAGATACCCACCAACTGTAATTGAGATCAGACGGATGTCTCAGTTGTATTTCACCCATCCTGTGTGAGGGATCTTCAAGATATGGCTCCCTGTGAGAGAGAAGAAATTTTTTTTAGTTTTATATTGGCATCTAAATATTTCAGATATTTCTTGACAAACAGAGGCCACAGAATCGGCACCTGATGGCTGCGCCTTGATGGCACAACCCATCAGTGATCCATGCTCAACAAAAACTTGTGTTTGACCTCATTGTATTCGCCTAATCTGTGGGTTTGAGATGGACTCATACCTCAGAAATGCCTTAATTGACAACTGCTCCTTAAAAACTCTAACAACATAAGAAGAAATACATCAAAAAACATTGACACACACTGCTGACGCTCTGACCCGTGATATACCGGGATTTCCTTGCTTGCGAAAATATCATATAAAGGGTACAGACAAAATAATGGAGTCACGCCCGGATGATATGCCTTTGTATGAACTTTTAATACATTGCACATTAGGGCTAGGCAGAACCCGAATCTATTTAGGAATTCAAATAATAATTTTTCA
Source organism: Styela plicata (assembly GCA_963675895.2). Taxonomy (NCBI): domain Eukaryota; kingdom Metazoa; phylum Chordata; class Ascidiacea; order Stolidobranchia; family Styelidae; genus Styela; species Styela plicata. The sequence continues at coordinate 109,119 of CAVMBJ020000021.1, forward strand.
AAATCGTGAATACTAGATATCTCAAGTAACTCTAACAAAACATCCAATTCTTGTACTATTACAACCTTGTCTGCATTTTGAAACTCAAGAAATTTATAGTTTATAGTGTATATTTTCAATTCACACTCCATGGTCTAAGCTTCATATTTTAACCACAAAATATACACCTTATAAATATTACATTTTGTCGTTGAAAATGACAATTCCAGTTCATTGGGCATGTTTTTTTCAACTATATGAACGATACACTGAATAATTCGAATAAAATTGTAATTCGAATCACTCGAACCGTAAATGCCCAGCCCTAATTGCAATGTAATGTGCAATAATAAGATTTTCCTGCTTTTAGAATGCTTTCTTAATATGCAACTGTATTTTTCATTATGTTTGACACCACTACAGAGTGTTTGAAACGCCATAACCGCATTCTTTTTGAATGCAGAGAATTGAAGGGAAAGATACACGTTAATACTTTGACATTTTCGAAGGATTGTGCATGCCTGTATAAATGAGTAACGTTGCTGAGCTCTAGCGTGAGAAAGAAATTTTGATTTTGGTATTATAAAATCAAAATATTTCTGCTAACACCCTAATACCAATTGAAAGTTTTTATTTTTGTTTTTTTTTTTATTAGCCACTTTCTTGGAGTGGATCCCCCTGACCAAGGCACCTGTACTGGCACAGCACACTTATAGAATTGACCAGGGTTAGAATTGCCTGGAAAGACTATGATTCTTTTCCTGATTCGGCTTAGCCTCCCAAAGTTAATACACCGTGGGTTGAGTGGTGGGCATGGACTTAATCGAGCCTTAACATGCTGTGAAACGATACCCACGAGAACCTTCGAACCTGCCGATTCTACAACATTATTTACCCCACGTGAGACCACAGTATTAAACAATGGAAATCAGGTCTAAAAAACTGAAGAGCTAAGTTTAAATTCATTGCATTGACTACTTTACTTTATCCTATTTCCATTACAGGTAGAACATCATACTGTATGATTGGCCCTGAAGGATCACGCCGGTACATCTGTAAAAGAATCGGCCTGGAATCATTAGAAACTCTAATTGCTCGGGGGGAATCTAGTCATTATTAACCAGAAGTCGCTGCAGGGGATAAGTATTTTGGATCAATTTGAATTTGAAACATATACAGTGGCACCCACTCTGTTCAATGCCTAAGAACTGAATAGCGGACTTAATATCATCCTATATTCCACTTAACCAAATCCAAGGACTGCAAAAATGACTACCCAACACATCCAAACAGCAGAAGATAACAAATGAAACGTCCAAAAAGTTGCATTAAAATACATGCAGTCGAGTCATACATTTCCCCGCTTCGTAAACATAACTCCACCTGTGAAGGCAACTCGTTGTTCATTCAATACGAGACATAAGCAAAGTAGAATCCCAGCTGAAAAATAAACATAAGAATATATACGTTCATTTAACATTTCTAACAATATTAGAGAGAATATAACTTACACTAAGCAGGGTACTTCCTTTTTTCTTCAGATTTCATCCTGAGTCTAAAATTTGATTTCGTCCCAAGCACGAGCACCTGAATTAATATGTATTGGTGACAAGATCTGGCAGTGATCCATACTCAACAAAACATGGTAAAGCAAAAGATGCTGACTGAGCTAATGCATATGCATTTCTTCTTACAACTCATGTGTTTCAAAGCCACTGATACTGCCTATATAGTCCATATTAATGCTGTTTTGATTGCATACACTA